>NW_026847771.1:103109253-103221194 GCF_025583915.1 Anolis sagrei ordinatus | reverse complement strand
AGGTAGTGAGGTCTGTTGGAACTAGGAAAAGGGGTTTATATATCTGTGGAATGACCAGGGTGGGACAAAGGACTCTTGTCTGTTGGAGCTAGGTGTGAATGTTTCAACTGATCACCTTGATTAGCATTTGATTGCCTGGCAGTGCCTGGAGCAATCTTTTGTTGAGAGGTGATTAGATGTCCTTGTTTGTTTCCTCTCTGTTGTTGTGCTGTTCTAATTTTAGATTTTTTTTAATACTGGTAGCCAGATTTTGTTCATTTTCGTGGTTTCCTCCTTTCTGTTGAAATTGTCCACATGCTTCTTGTGGATTTCAATGGCTTCTCTGTGTATTCTGACATGATGGTTGTTGGAGTGGTCCAGTGGTTTGAAACATTTCATTAGGAAGAGAATGACAGTCTTCTCTGCCAAAGGGATTCCTAAGACCATCAGAAATATATATTTTCTGATGGTTTTTTGGTGACCCCTCTAAAACCTCCTCGTGACCCGCCAGGGGTCCTGACCCCCAGGTTGAGAAACACTGACGAAAACTCTCCATGACTCTTTGTGTTCATGTTTTATTTCCCAAAACAACCCAGGGAAATTCCAACTTTGACTGAAAGAAGATAAACATTTTGGCTCAAATTCAGCCCCACATTCCCACTCAGCTGCTTTTTGTCTATATAGTGGGAAAGCTGGGTGGGTGGGTGGGGGGAGTCTCCCCTCTTCCTTTGCTCCTGCATTTGAAATAATGGGAGAGGGCAAGTTTCTAAGCTGAGGAACAATCAGAACAGAAACGGCCTCTCTTTGTTCCTCTTAGATGTAATCTGATCAGGTTGCTTTGGGTTAAAACAATACATGGTGGAATTCAAGCCAGTTTCCTGCAGGCAGACACCCTTTTAAAAACACAACACACAGTTTGTTTCGACTGTGTGGGAAAAAAGGCTACTCTGGTCTCATCTGAATCCTTCCAGGGACAGAAATGGCTGGTTCTTCTCTTTTAGATTGGAACATCAAATATCTCTTTGCATTTTAATGTAGATATGCCTTCAGTGCAAAGAGTAGCTTGGATAATTTTTGGAAATGTAATCAATGAAGAATGAGAATATAACCCTTTCCTTCCTTGATAAATAGTGTTCCTCTTCAGTGGAAAGTTTTCGTGGGCATGGTTTGCCTTTCAAAGCAATAGATCAGTGGTTCTCAACCTTGCTAATGCCGTGACCCCTTAATGCAGTTCCATATGTAGTGGTGACCCCCAACCATAATATTGTTTTTGTTGCTACTTGATACCTGTCATTTTACTACTTTATAAATCGTAATGTAAATATCCGATATGCAGGATGTATTTTCATTCATTGGACTAAACTGAGCACAAATAGGCAATATGGCCAAATGTGAATGCTAGTGGGGTTGGAGGAGGATTGATTTTGTCATTTGGGAGTTGTAATTGCTGGGATTTATAGTTCACTTATAATCAAAGAGCATTCTGAACTCCACCAGCGATGGATTTAAACTGAACTTGGCGCACAGAACTCCCATGATTTATTTATTTTATTTGTTGTGTCAGAGCAACCAGTCCATTATATTCCCATTCCATTATAACTCCCATGATGATTAGAACCAGTCCATTATAACTCCCATGATGATTAGAAAACACTGGAAGGGTTTTGTGGGCATTGACCTTGAGATTGGGAGTTGTAGTTCATCTATATCCAGAGGAGTGCTGTGGATTCATGCAATGATGGATCTGGACCAAACTTGGCACAATGGATTTAAACCGAACTTGGCACACAGAACTCCCATGACGATTACAAAACGCTGGAAGGGTTTTGTGGGCATTGACCTTGAGATTGGGAATTGTAGTTCACTTATATCCAGAGGAGTGCTGTCGATTCATGCAATGATGGTTCTGGACCAAACTTGGCACGAATACTCAATATGCCCAAATGTGAACACTGGTAGAGTCTGGGGAAAATAGACCTTGACATTTGGGAGTTGTAGTTATTGGGATTTATAGTTCACCTACAATCAAAGAGCATTCTGAACTTGACCAACAATAGAATTGGGTCAAACTTCCCACACAGAATCCCAATGACCAACAGAAAATACTATGTTTTCTGATGGTCTTTGGTGACTTGACACCCCCTCACGACCCCCTTAGGGGGTCCCGACCCCCAGATTGAGAAACACTGCAATAGATGGTTGTCAGATTGAAATCTGGAGAGGGCTCCAATCACTTTAATGGTTACATGGAAGAAGGAAATTCAGTGTGCCGATGGGGAAAAAAGTGTGTGCCAAGAAGAGCAGACTTGGATCCAAAAAGGGAGCAAAGTCTTACGAACTCCCCTCTCGTCTTGCTTTTCCTCCCTCAACAGCTATTTGCCTTTTAATAAAAATATCAACAACATATCTCATCTTGGCAAAATTACTTTTCTAGAGTCCAGCTTCACAGCCTCACAGCCAGACATCTTGGTAGCTTTGGGATTCTGGGAATTGTAGTGCAAAAAAAGTACTTTTCCAAGTTGTGACTGAATAGGTACTTTTATTCCAACATACCTTTGAGAACTGACTTTTTAAGACAAAACAAGGCTTGTATAATGGGCTGGTTTTAATTAAATGCTACAAGAGAGTTGTGCACTCAATATCATTCATTTCAAGAAGAGTGTTATACACTGAATGCAAGGAATATTTATTTATTCATCATATTTATATCCCTCCCTTCTCACCCTGAAGGGGGCTCAGAGCAGCCTTACAATAGGCAACAATTTGATGCCATAAAACATTAACCAGATGTATATTTAAAAAACCCAGATACATTAAAACATAAGATTAAAAAGCACAAAAACATTAAAACCAATTATTAGCAAGAACCACATAATCCAAAATATTAGTCAAGGAGCCACTCCAGTCATGATCGCAGATATTCCATCTTCCCTTACTGAAGTGTATTGCTATCCAAAGGCTTGGTTCCACAGCCAGTTTCTTTCTGAAGTTTAGGAGGGAGGGAGCTGATTTAATTTCTCTGGGGAGGGAGTTCCATAGCCAAGGGGCCACCACTGAGAAAGCCCTGTCCCTTGTCCCCACCAACTGCACCTGCAAAGGAGGTGGAACTGAGAGCAGAGCCTCCTCAGAAGATCTTAACCTCTGAGATGGCTCATAGAGGGAGATATGTTCGGACAGATAAGGTGGACCAGAACCGTTTAGGGCTTTATAGGCTTTGAATTGTGCTCAGTAACAGACTGGCAACCATTGGAACTGGTGTAATAGTGGGGTTGAGTGAACAGAGATGATTGCTAGAAGAGTGTAATAGATTGAAAAGCATTATTGTTAGAAAGGTTTCTCTGAAAAGCATGCACTGAAACACATACACTAAATGCACTGAATAGCGCTCACTGCTAGAAGACAGTAAAAAGGTAAAGGTAGTCCCCTGACATTAAGTCCAGTCATGTCTGACTCTGGGGTGTGGTGCTCATCTCCATTTCTAAGCCGAAGAGCCAGCGTTGTCCGTAGACACCTCCAAGGTCATGTGGCCGGCATGACTGCATGGAGCACCGTTACCTTCCCGCTGGAGCGGTACCTATTGATCTACTCACATTTACATGTTTTCGAACTGCTAGGTTGGCAGAAGCTAGGGCTGACAGCGGAAGCTCCCCGGAATCGAACCTGCGACCTTTCGATCAACAAGCTCAGCAGCTCAGTGCTTTAACCCACTGCGCCTAAGAGTGTCATATGCTGAATACACTCAATAGTGCTGCAGACTGAATAGCATTCATGGCAAGAAGATTTTAATGCACTATATAGCATTCATTCCTACAAGAGTGTTACAGGTTAAAGAGCATTAATTGCTAGGAAAGTGTTATGCACTAAGCCTTAGGAGCTATTTAACTCCTAAGAGTTATATAGCTCCTAAGAATGAGCCCTGAAACTGCTATTCATATGGAACGACCCAGGAAATCTGAGGGAGTTGAGAGCTGCATCAATGGGCTTTCATGGGCATAGAAAGACCCGTGGCCAAACTGTACTCCATTAGTGCACAGAATGGGGTCATCACTGAAAAGAAATGTGGCCACCTGGGAAATCCAGATGGATCACATTCAGCCCCAGGACTTGATGTTCCCAATCCTCACACTGTGGTGTAAATGTGATACTGAGATCCTGCAACTATTTTTTTCCCTATACTGTCATCTGTGTTTGCTTCTGTCTTTGTCTTTTCTAAACTAAGCGGAGTTCTGGAAACTGCCTTTCTATCTTTCTCTCTGTCTTCAAAAGAGGTTTTTCTACCATTTAGCTATAATATTTGGGTTAAGTCCCAGGAACGTATGTAATTGCTTCAGGAACTGCTGCTTCAGTGGTGAAGCATGCTGAAACATCACTTTGTCTAGGCCATTGGGTTTCTTCAGTTGGGAGCGATTTCGGAGCACCGGCGCAGAGTAGTCAGTGCATGGCAATGACACCGGCAACATGGGCAACTTAGCAAAGCAACTTGCAATGGGAATAATTATCTGATTCCTCTCCTTAGAACTACAATAATTTGATTAAGTAGGCAGCCAGCTGCAGTGGCTTGTGGATTTTGAAATAGGTGTAAAATCCCATAGTTAACAGGATCAGCAACCATTCGAGCTGGGAGATTCTGGGAGTTTTTCCCTGCAAACCCTAGGTGCAGCTATTTTCCTAAATCTCATTGCTATAAGCAACCTACTTCTCCTTGCTCTACACTAGGATCAGTTCTTTAACTATACTCTTCGAGTAGCAAAAGCAGCACTCTGCAACGCAAGTCAAGCCAGTCCAGTTATATGGAACTACAACATCCATAGTCTCTGACCACTACCTTGGGCACTTGACAGCTGGAGGCCAAAGCATGTACATCCGTGGTTCCCAACCTGTGGGGTTCAGAATGCGCTTTGATTGTAGGTGAACTATAAATCCCAGCAACTACAACTCCCAAATGTCAAGGTTTGTTTACCCCAGAATCCAACAGTATTCACATTTGGGCATATTGAGTATTTGTGCCAAGTTTGGTCCAAATCTATCATTGTTTGAGTCCACAGTTCTCTCTGGATGTTTTAGGTGAACTACAACTTCCAAACTCAAGGTCAATGCCCACCAAACCCTTCCAGTATTTTCTGGTGGTCACGGGATTTCTGTGTGCCAAGTTTAGTTCAATTCCATCATTGGTGAAGTTCAGAATGCGCTTTGATTGTAGGTGAACTATAAATCCCAGCAACTACAACTCCCAAATGCCAAGGTCTATTTACCCCAGACTCCAACAGTGTTCACATTTGGGCATATTGAGTATTTGTGCCAATTTTGGTCCAGATCTATCATTGTTTGAATCCACAGTTCTCTCTGGATGTTTTAGGTGAACCACAACTCCAAAACTCAAGGTCAATACCCACCAAACCCTTCCAGTATTTTCTGTTGGTCATGGGAGTTCTGTGTGCCAAGTTTAGTTCAATTCCATCATTGATGGAGTTCAGAATGCGCTTTGATTGTAGGTGAACTATAAATCCCAGCAACTACAACTCCCAAGTGATGAAATCAATCCCTCCCCAACCCCACCAGTATTGAAATTTGGGCTTATTGGGTATTTGTGCCAAATTTGGTCCAGTGAATGAAAATACATCCTGTATATCAGATATTTACATTACTATTAATAGGAGTAGCAAAATTGTAGTTATGAAGTAGCAACTAAAATAATTTTATGTTTGGGGGTGATCACAACATGAGGAACTCAGCTAAGCAGCTGAGGGGAAAAAGAAAAGGACCTGAGGCTGTTAGGAATTGTGAGAGTTGAAGTCCAAAACACCTGGAGGGCCAAAGTTTGCCCATGCCAACCCTACAGCCTTTGCAACTTGCCTGTTCTGTCATACGCTGGGCCTGTAACGGCTGTCTTTTCTATAGGATGTATACTTTAAGCCCAGCGGGAAGCCAGGGCACCTCAAAGAGAGGTTCTCAGGGATTTTTTTGAAGTCTTTAATGATACAACAAAGTCTTTATTATGGAACAAACAACAAATCTTCAGTGGTTCAAACAACACTTCAAGGCTTTCTTAGTCTAGTCCTCAATGGACTGGTACCTGACTTTGATTAACTGTACTTTCTCTGTAGCAAAACCCCCCTTTTTAACCTCTCCCAGGCTGTTTACTATCTATGCCTCATCGGTGTGGGTCCTACTACCGATTCCAAATGCATCTGGGTATCGAGTAGACCTACCAGCCGAGGCTTGTAGATATTTCAGATGGAGTTCCGTGGATCTGTAGTGCTGTCCTCCCTCAGAGAATCTTTGAAAACTTCAGGGCTGTTTTCCCTCTGATTGCTGTGAGGCTGAGAGGCTGTGAGCTCTCAGCCAGAGCCTTGGGACCTTTTCCCTGGAATTTCTGTTTGTTTCCCCGGATGTTCTTGAGAAAAGAAGCTTTTCTACGGGACGAGCTGGTCTACGTCCTATAGTTTAGCTTCCTTATGTGAGACTGCCCAAAAATGGCTCCTTTCCCTCCCAGAGCCCTGAACAAGGGGCGGAACCAAAGCTTAATTATGATGGACAGGTGGTCTGCCCTATGACTGCAAACAAATAATAGAAAGAAAATAAAGTTGGAGCTCCTGGTACAGCCGTACCAGCACATTGCCTTTAGCCACAAATATTACCGACACTTTTCTGCTCCTTCCAATGGGCTTCCCCTTCCAGCTCTTGTTTACTCCTCCATGTCACTGGCTTATATTTGCTAGGAATAGAGAGACTCATCACTGTGCATCTCGTGCCTTCCGTCTATCTTTAAAATATGGGGGTGCTCAGTGGCTGTAATGCACAGCTTTGCATTGGCATGCTCGCGGGGACTGATAAGGACATCAAATCTCTGCTTTCTAAGCGCTGCGCTATCTCCACACAACTCGCCAGCTTCCCTTCGCCCACCTTATATGGAACCAGCCAACTTGTGAATACCTAGGCTAAGCGGATTCCTTCCCCCCCCCCCCCCTTCCAAATGTCATTTGCAAAGCTGACAGATATCTTAAGCTTTCCCCCCACGCCACCTCTTGTGGATGTGGATATTGCTGGTAAATTATTTATCCCATTACAGGAGTGTTTGGTGGTAGAGAAACATGTGGAGGGAAAATTTTCCATGCCTCATTTTAATTCTGCTTTTTGGAAAATATCGATATAAATGGTTCTTCCCCACCCTGTCACTTCTGAATGTGAGATAATCTCCTTCTGTCCTCCAAAAGAAGCCCATCTTTGATAGATTTTAATTTGAAATATTGATATCGCACGATGCTGTTGCTGAGATAACGGATCACCCCAACGGGCCAGCGGAATGGATTTGTATACAGGTTTATGCCTAACGAAGAAACTGGAAAGGTTAGATCTGCAAACATCAAGCTGGCTCACTCGCTGTTAATTACCCACACCTGCAGAGGAAACCATTTTTCTCAAAAATGAAACATTTCAGGATGTTCTTTCCTTTTTATCCCCAGCTTTCTTCCTTTTCCACGCCGTAGTTAAGAGGAGTCGTGCGCGCATTTCCCAACTGTAATGCAAAACATCTTTTTCAGGCAGCACGCAGAAAAAGAGGAGGTGGTGGACCGGTGTTTTCTTTCCTATTTATCATACAAGGGAGGTTGGAAATGACTTCTCAAGCTGTAGTTATTTTGGATTCGTGTACCTGATAACAATACCAGTGCTGCCTGGGTAATAAGGCAGCAGGTAAACAGCATCAACATATGTCACTGTAATATGCTGCCTCTTCTACCTGCCTGTGGCCAGAATATCTAGTCCCTGGTTGGGGATTCGCCTGACAGTTTTATTGTTTGACTTTTATAATAATGGGCTCCACAATTGGACCGGGAGGCTGTGAAGTGCCTTCGCAACACCTGGCAGCAGAAGGGAGAGGGAGGCGAAACCTGCTTGGCTTCACTTGCCAGACCAAAACGGAAACAAATACTACGAGGGTTGAATAAAAAGTAATGCCTCTACCTTCGTAACTTCTCAACAGATGGCAGTACTTGTATGCGGCAGGTACTGGCTTGTTCAGTAGACTCTCCTCTACAGTTCCATTTTGGGGTGGAATGAAAAGTAATGCCTCCACCTTCGTAACTCCTCAACAGATGGCAGTACTGGTATGCGGCAGGTACTGGCTTGTTCAGTAGACTCTCCTCTACAGTTCCATTTTGGCGGGAAGCCTTAGCAGAAAAAGTAATGCCTCCACCTTCGTAACTCCTCAACAGATGGCAGTACTGGTATGCGGCAGGTACTGGCTTGTTCAGTAGACTCTCCTCTACAGTTCCATTTTGGCAGGAAGACTTAGCAGAAAAAGTAATGCCTCCACCTTCGTAACTTCTCAACAGATGGCAGTTGATGTCAACCCTTTTACCTACGAGGGTTGAATGAAAAGTAATGCCTCCACCTTCATAACTCCTCGACAGATGGCAGTACTGGCATGTGGCAGGTACTGGCTTGTTCAGTAGACTCTCCTTTACAGTTCCATTTTGGCGGGAAGCCTTAGCAGAAAAAGTAATGCCTCCACCTTCGTAACTTCAGCCGTCTCTTCAGTGAGCTATTCTGAGAGAAGAAAATATGAGGGTTGAATGAAAAGTAATGCCTCCACCTTCGTAACTTCTCAACAGATGGCAGTACTGGTATGCGGCAGGTACTGGCTTGTTCAGTAGACTCTCCTCTACAGTTCCATTTTGGCGGGAAGCCTTAGCAGAAAAGTAATGCCTCCACCTTCGTAACTCCTCAACAGATGGCAGTACTGGTATGCGGCAGGTACTGGCTTGTTCAGTAGACTCTCCTCTACAGTTCCATTTTGGCAGGAAGCCTTAGAAAAGTAATGCCTCCACCTTCGTAACTCCTCAACAGATGGCAGTACTGGTATGCGGCAGGTACTGGCTTGTTCAGTAGACTCTCCTCTACAGTTCCATTTTGGCAGGAAGCCTTAGCAGAAAAAGTAATGCCTCCACCTTTGTAACTCCTCAACAGATGGCAGTACTGGTATGCGGCAGGTACTGGCTTGTTCAGTAGACTCTCCTCTACAGTTCCATTTTGGTGGGAAGCCTTAGCAGAAAAAGTAATGCCTCCACTGGATTGTTGTAGGTTTTTTCAGGCTATATGGCCATGTTCTAGAGGCATTCTCTCCTGACGTTTCGCCTGCATCTATGGCAAGCATCCTCAGATGCAAGCGAAACGTCAGGAGATAATGCCTCTAGAACATGGCCATATAGCCCGAAAAAACTTACAACAACTCAAATGTTGTCCAGGGCAATCTGGGCATGAAGTATGAGTCCCAAGGGTAAAAACCTTAGAATTGGTGATGAGAGGTAACTTAATTAAGGGCTTTAGAGCCAAGTCTCTTTCTCACGTCTATCTGATAGAAAGTTTGATGGTAGAATGGAAAAGGAAAAGCTCTGCCCTCCTCCAGGAAGAGGTGGAGCCAAGCAATTGAGCTGAGGAAGCAATATAACTGGTGCAAACAACATTGATTGACAGCTACAAATAACCAATCAATCCAACTATACATTTACAAACTAGGCAAGTTTGGGCATGTTATACAGTTTAAACCTTTGCACTTTAAAGTTCTACATATAGGTGACGCCACTCACAGAATGCCTCTAGAACATGGCCATATAGCCCCAAAAACTTACAACAACCCGCTGATGGAATCGTTCCTGGATCTGTGTGATCTCTGTAGAAACCAACATGGAATCAAAGCAATGGTCCATTTTATCCAGTTTACTGCTTCCCAGCTTCCTTACCTTCAGGAAGAACATTTCATTTCTGCAAAGTTTTAGTAACTGGCCTTGCTTGCCTTAAAAGGGGCTTTGAAGTAAGTTGGCATTACATTTTCCTTTGTTGGTGTTCTTTCCCAATTTATGCATTCGCTCATTTCACATTTGTGTACGTTGTGTTTAATTGTCCCACTTGTTGGAGGAAAGCAGAAACAAAGCCAATATATACAAACCATTAAAATGTAAACAATTAGAGAAACTCTCCAACAACTCTCCCCTCACCAACATTGGGATGACTTAGGGTTGTGAACATGAGAACTGGCTCTTTGAATTGTATTTGAAAATTGCAAAAGCATACTGCTCCAATCTTTCTGGAGCCAGATTCTCCAAATTATGACTTTTTTCCACCACTATTTGACTGTCCACAATCTTAACTTAGTTTGATTTGTTGCGTTTCTGAAAATAACTTCCTTTGCATGGGCAAGTCCTGCTTTTGTAACTGATTATGAAGCCATCCATGATCACTAGTGTGAAACATATTGCTCAAAAATAAATGCTTATCTCTTTTTTTATACTTATTTCTTTATGGTGCTTGGGAACCCTCCATCATTTTAAAGAACCCCTTTGTTTGACAGCAAAGTGCATTAGTGCATACTTTTATGAGGACTGTGATATTTTCCCCCTTCCTTCCTGAAGTAATTATTATTTTCTCTCCTTATCCTTCCTAAGAATTATACCATGCTTACTAATGTTATTCCATAGCTCGAGCAGGTATATATTTTCATTATGCCTTTTAGGGCTCCAACCTATCTCGAGGCTGGAGCCGCATTGCTAAGCAGATGATATCAGCTAAATTGAGTTGCCCTATGCAAATAGCTTAATAATAAATATGAAAGAAATGATTGTGATTAAACAGAGTGGAACAGGGCACGCCATTGCAACCCGGAGCAGGGGGGAAAACCCCACCGCATCGGAGATTATAGCCATTTGGCAATCTAGCAGAGGCTTCAACCAAAACAGCTCCGAGTGTCAAAAGTTTGGGGGCAGCTTGTTAACATCTCTAATTATAATGTAAATCCGTACAGATCTAACGTTATTGCTTGCAACATGGTTGTTTATGAAACACTTTAAGCAGCCACAGAGGGATTGTTTCCACCTCAGACCTTCGGCGTTGCTAATGAATTGCCAACCATTCGGAGAAACGGAAATAGGGGGCATGGGGGAATGCACACCCCAAACACGGCAATGAGGATGCACACTTTGCACAAACCCACACAGAGTCTGTTCGTATGGACGGTACACCGTCAAAGAGATTTCTAACACGTAAGGTAGGTCCGCGATTTCCCTGAATAGGGAACGAGGCAGAGAGAGACTGTTAAATAAACAATGACAACAAAGATGTTGGAACATCAGCTCTGGGAATATCTGGAACTGGCAAACCAGCCAGTTCATTTCCTAACGGTCCTTGTGGAGCCATCCACATACGTCAGTCGTAATTCTACGAGCTGGAGCATTCTTCCTTTGTATTGGACTCCTTCCACAATGATGCTCAAGAAGCTCTTCACAATTTTGTTGATGTACTGTTGAAACTATGGAAATGGGATGCTCAGGGATAAGAGTCCTGATTGCTCACTAGGTTTTCCTCCACTTGATTATTGTGTACCTATATTGGAGTGCATTCCAACCACATCAACAGCAATACTTTCCAGAACAGTGTTTCTCAATCTTACTAATGACGCAACCCCTTAATACAGTTTCTCATGTTGTGGTGACCCCCAACCATAACATCATTTTCGTTGCTATTTCATAACTGTCATTTTTTGACTGTTATGAATAACAGAATCATAGAATCAAAGAGTTGGAAGAGACCTCATGGGCCATCCAGTCCAACCCCAATCTGCCAAGAAGCAGGAATATTGCATTCAAATCACCCCTGACAGATGGCCATCCAGCCTCTGTTTAAAAGCTTCCAAAGAAGGAGCCTCCACCACACTCCGGGGCAGAGAGTTCCACTGCTGAACGGCTCTCACAGTCAGGAAGTTCTTCCTCATGTTCAGATGGAATCTCCTTTCTTGTAGTTTGAAGCCATTGTTTCGCATCCTAGTCTCCAGGGAAGCAGAAAACAAGCTTGCTCCCTCCTCCCTGTGGCTTCCTCTCACGTATTTATACATGGCTATCATATCTCCTCTCAGCCTTCTCTTCTTCAGGCTAAACATGCCCAGCTCCTTAAGCCGCTCCTCATAGGGCTTGTTCTCCAGACCCTTGATCATTTTAGTCACCTCCTCTGGACACATTCCAGCTTGTCAATATCTCTCTTGAATTGTGGTGCCCAGAATTGGACACAATATTCCAGGTGTGGTCTAAAAAGCAGAATAGAGGGGTAGCATTACTTCCCTAGATCTAGACACTATGCTCCTATTGATGCAGGCCAAAATCCCATTGGCTTTTTTTGCCGCCACATCCCATTGTTGGCTCATGTTTAACTTGTTGTCCACGAGGACTCCAAGATCTTTTTCACACGTACTGCTCTCGAGCCAGGCATTGTCCCCCATTCTGTATCTTTGCATTTCGTTTTTCCTGCCAAAGTGAGTATCTTGCATTTGTCCCTGTTGAACTTCATTTTGTTAGTTTTGGCCAATCTCTCTAATCTGTCAAGATCGTTTTGAATTCTGCTCCTGTCCTCTGGAGTATTGGCTATCCCTCCCAATTTGGTGTCAGTCTGCAAACTTGATGATCATGCCTTCTAGCCGTTCATCTAAGTCATTAATAAAGATGTTGAACAGGACCGGGCCCAGGACAGAACCCTGCGGCACTCCGCTCATCACTTCTTTCCAGGATGAAGAGGAAGCATTGGTGAGAATCACTCTCTGGGTTCGTCCATTTAACCAATTACAGATCCACCTCACCGTAGTTTTGCCTAGCCCACATTGGACTAGTTTGTTTGCCAGGTCATGGGGGACCTTGTCGTAATCATAATGTATATATCTGATAGGCAAGATGTATTTTCATTCACTGGACAATATTTGGCACAAATACCAGATACGCACAAATTTGAATACTGGTGGGGGGGTTTTTTGGGGGGGGGATTGATTTTGTCATTTGGGAGTTGTAGTTGCTGGGATTTGCACACAACCTACATTCCACCAACAATGGAATTGAACCAAACTTGGCACACTGAACTCCCATTACCAACAGGAAATACTGGAAGGGTTCGGTGGGCATTGACCTTGAGTTTTGGAGTTGTAGTTCACCTACATTCAGAAAACACTGTGGACTCAAGCAATGATAGATCTGGAACCAACTTGGCACCAATGTCCAAATGTGAACACTGGTGTAGTTTGGGGAAAATAGACTTTGACATTTGGGAGTTGTAGTTGCTGGGATTTGTAGTTCACCTGCAATCAAAGAGCATTCCGATACCCAGCAATTATAGAATTGGGCCAAACTTACCACACAGAACCATCATGCCTTGAAGGGACTCACTAACATGAGCCTCCCTCCAGCCTCACATGCTCTCTCTCACCTGCACATGCTCACCATGCTACCATGTGCTCTCTGCTTTCCAGAGACTCAGAAACAGTCCTTCCCTTGGCTGAGAGGCAGGTCAATCACAGAAGGAGGGGGGCTTTTGGTGGGAGGATTTGCTGTCTGTTTCCAAAAAAGAAGAGAAGGTCAGGTGGAAAGATCTTCAACCTTTTCTGCCAAAGGGGTTCCTAAGACCATCAGAAATATGTGTTTTCTGATGATCTTTGGTGACGCCTCTGAAACTCCCTCATGACTCCTTCCCAGGGGTCCCACCCCCCAGATTGAGAAACACTGTTCCAGAATAAGGTGGCCATTTGTGTAGTTTTACCTCTACTGAGAGGGGGGTCTCTTGGCAAATCTGTTTGGCCCAATGTATTGTCGAAGGCTTTCATGGCCAGAATAACTGGGTTGGTGTAGGTCTTTTCGGGCTATATGGCCATGTTCTAGAGGCATTATCTCCTGACGTTTTTCCTGCATCTATGGCAAGTATCCTCTGAGATAGTGAGGTCTGTTGGAACTAGGAAAATTGCTTGGTCCAAGTTTGGTTGAGAGAGAAAGAACCTCAAATAGATAGAATACAAGAACCCCGGATACCCATTTTCATGTCCTAGCTGGAAGAAGCCTTTTCTAATAAGTTAAGAGCTCAAATGGCAAGATCTGGGGTAGCTAGTGACCCTACCGTGGAGCCACATTAACCCGATCCATCCATGACTCTTGGCTGTTTTGTGGCTCACACACATGCGCAAGGCATCCAGTGTTGAACATGGATGCACAAATCATCTCACAAGTCACATTTATTTCCAGACTGTGTTCTGCCACGGGCTGTTTGCTTAGCAATGCCATCTCACATTCTCATTTTCCAATTCCACCTGACCTTTGGCAGCTCCTCTATTATGTCTTGTCAACTTATAGTGGATGAAGCCACTTGCATACTGAATTAGTGAATTATGCCTGTTAGCAATCTGGCATGACTGTAATCTTTCACCAACTGCACTGGGAAAAATAAACTAACAAATCTGGAGTTGTAGCAAAAGCAGTAGATTATGGATGGATTCTGTGGGAGATTTCTACTATTGGGCAGCAGGCATCTGCTGGAGGAGCCCTCCACAAAAGAGGTCTTGAGCTCTTCAAGATCTCAGAGAACGGCCCCACTCTTGCTTAGTCAGGAAAAGACAAGATCTTCAGTGGGATGCCGTTTCCCCTCAGAACTCAGGGCCAGAGCTGTCACAGAGTCCCCGAGAGGCTTTGTGACATGCTTAAAGATACAGAATTGAATGACCTTGTCAACAAAGAATGCTAGACCGCTTCAAGCTCGTCCTTTGCTCCCTATCTGAAGAAAGTGAGGATCCCACCAGAAGAAGTTTCTTGCTAAGGATCTTCTGTTCAGACATAACAAAGTCATGGGAGAAGAAGAGAACACTGGTAGGGTGAAAGGGCTGCTGGTGATAGAAATATTGGTTGTAAACAAACTCTTCGGGGGGACAATTTTATTAATAACTGGGTTGTTGTAGGTTTTTCGGGCTATATGGCCATGTTCTAAAGGCATTTTCTCCTGACGTTTCGCCTGCATCTATGGCAAGCATCCTCAGAGGTAGTGAGGTCTGTTGGAACTAGGAAAAAGGGTTTATATATCTGTGGAATGACCAGGGTGGGACAAAGGACTCTTGTCTGCTGGAGCTAGGTGTGAATGTTTCAACTGATCACCGTGATTAGCATTTGAAGGCCTGGCAGTGCCTGGGAATATCTTTTGTTGAGAGGTGTTAAGATGTGCCTGGTTGTTTCCTCTCTGCTGTTTTGCTGTTGTAATTTTAGAGTTTTTTAATACTGGTAGCCAGATTTTGTTCATTTTCATGGTCTCCTCCTTTCTGTTGAAATTGTCCACATGCTTGTGGATTTCAATGGCTTCTCTGTGTAGTCTGACATGGTGGTTGTTGGAGTGGTCCAGCATTTCTGTGTTCTCAAATAATATGCTGTGTCCAGGCTGGTTCATCAGGTGCTCTGCTATGGCTGACTTCTCTGGTTGAAGTAGTTTGCAGTGCCTTTCATGTTCCTTGATTCGTGTTTGGGCAATGCTGCGTTTGGTGGTCCCTATGTAGACTTGTCCACAGCTGCATGGTACACGGTAGACTCCTGCAGAGGTGAGATGATCCCTCTTGTCCTTTGCTGAACGGAGAATTGGTTAGATTTTCTTGGTGGGTCTGTATTAATAATTTTTGAAAAGAAAAATGATATCATATCATTTTGGCAAATGTGAATTTCCATGAACATCTGGAGACCAACTTTTGAAAACCACTATTCCAGCAAAAGTGTGACCTTGTTAGAAATCAACCCTTTGAAAAGTGATGTCCACAAGCATTCATGTAATGGCACACAGGTAACTTAGCTGTTAAACTGATAAACCATGTCTTTGAACTGCCTGGGTCAAAGATATGCCACTGCACAAAAAACATATATTTGGCTTGTAGAGTTTTAAAAGTGTTTCTTTGAAGTTGAAGTTGCTCTGTCTTCCAGGAGCTTGGTTTGCATTGCCCTTTAGTTACTTGAAATAGCATCCCTTTGTATTTCCCAGGGTTGCTACAGTCTTAGCAGGATCCTAATAATCAAACAGAGGCTGGAAGCCAGCCTGCAAGCCTTTTGCAGCTATTGGTTTAAAAAGTATCCTTTTGGTTTAGAGACTGCCCTTTTTCCTGGGGATGAGATCTCCATTTTGAAAAGGCTCTCCTGCTTTCTTTAGTATAGAAAAAGCCTCAGATGTGCTGGTGGCCAAAAAGGAAAGTCAACGCCTTTATCCTTACCCTGCTTCGCTTTTGGATGAGATTCCACACCAGAGTCTCAGCTGAAAATAAACATACTCTTCTGCCTCCAAACAAAGCTCTTGGTATTATTTCTCCTATTTGCTGCTACACAAATGACAACTGCTTCAATTGAAGTTCAAAAGCGTACCGATAACAAAATGGAGTCTTGAGTCTGAACATGCTCAGTACAATCACATGTCAGTAGCCCCTCCCATATCAAAGAGGTGAGTCAAACTGGCAAGTCAATATATAAATACAATACAGGTTAGCAAATATATACATTAACAAACAAATAGCGAAGGCCCGGAAGGTTGCTATTTCCAACAATTTCTGTTGTTAGTCCTAATTAGAATACAGTCACTGAACTCACTGGAATTTTCCTATGGGTTGACCGAACCTTCCAACATTTCACAAATGACAACCATCACATATATGACCAAACAAGGCAAGAAAGCAAAAGTTATTCATGAAGAACACACACAAGAAGAGAGTGCATCAGTTTGTCCTTGACTGAGCCTACTGGGAAGGGCAATATTCCTCTCCCATCTCTCATCTCCAACACATTCAATGAATTGAGTGTAAGCTATTTTTGTAATATAAAAGTGGGATTAAAGAGGACCTGGGATTTTTTGAAAAGCAGCTGAATACATAGGATGGCATAGCTAACATGAGTTTTATGGAATAGCTAACATGCCACTCGATTATTGATTCAATTAGAAGATGCAGTGGCAGAATAGGTTAAACCCTTGTATTGGCTGAACAGCTGACCTGAAGGGTGGCAGTTCGAATCCGTGAGATGAGGTGAGCTTCCATCTGTCAGCTAGAGCTTCCCATGTGGGGACATGAGAGAAGCCCGCCACAGGATGGTAAAACATCTGGGTATCCCCGGAGAATTGTCCCTGCAGACGGCCAATTATCTCACACCAGAAGCGACTTGCAGTTTCTCAAGTTGCTTCTGACACAATAAAAAAATGATTCAACTGATCTTCTCTAGTTATGTGTAACTAACAGAAATCCCCACCCATAAACTCATTGCTCCTGACATTTCTTAGTGTTTTCCAACTCTGCTATTTATTGGAATCCATCTCTGGCTATGCCCCTGTGAGTATGTTGGGTGGCTTGGTAGAACTCCATAAGTTGTGGGTCCTAACCTTACTTTTGGACATGCCTTCTCAATCTGATTGCTGGCTTGTGTGAGACTTACATCGGGTTTGTTTCCTTGGACTCTGTTTAATTGCTTGCAGACTTGGTGCAGACTTAGCTCCAGCCTCTCTGAGATCTAGCCATTGACAACAGGCGCATTATCATACAAGGAAAATATTTAGTACAATGCGATTTATTGGCTGCTATGTCATAAAGTCTGACCTACCATCCCTTCCTGACAACAAACTGCAACATAGCCAGTCAAGATGGCATATTTCCTCCTTTCAGAAAACTGTTCCCTGGGTACCAAGCATTTTTCATTGTTTGTTTTGCAGTTGATCCTTGGCCTAGTGAGCTATGATCAACAATGAAATAAACCAAAACCTCAAGCTCTGCAGTAAGTGGATGCTACTGAAAGCCATGGTGGACCTGGAAAGTTAAACATGAAACGACCCAAACTGTGAAAGTCTCCTTCGAGCAAAATAACACAACACAACACAACATAAAATCTACCTCTGTGTTATTCCACATTATTTAAAAGTCTTTATTGTCTGAAATGTTTCCCCCTTGTGAAAATCATGTTGAGATGGACATAGTCAAATCTTCCTTCTTACCTACCTGCAGAGGAAAAGGCAGAGGAACGAGAGACCAAATTGCCAATATCCGGATGCTGGATAATGGAGAAAGGCAGGGAGTTTCAGAAAAACATCTATTTCTGTTTTATTGACTATTCTAAAGCCTTTGACTGTGTGGATCATAATGAATTGTGGCAAGTTCTTGGTGGGATGGGCATACCAAGCCACCTTGTCTCTCTCCTGAGGAATCTGTATAAGGATCAAGTAGCAACAGTAAGAACTGAGCATGGAACAACAGACTGGTTCAAGATTGGGAAAGGCGTACAGCAGGGTTGTCTACTCTCCCCCAACCTAATTCAACTTGTATACAGAACACATCATGTGACATGCGGGGCTTGATGAATACAAGGCTGGAGTTAAAATTGCTGGAAGAAACATTAACAACCTTAGATATGCAGATGATACCACTTTGATGGCTGAAAGTTCGAAGGAACCGAGGAACTTTCTAACCAAGGTGAAAGAAGAAAGTGCAAAAGCTGGGTTGCAGTTAAACGTCAAAAAAACCAAGATGGAAACCGGACTGATGGAAAACTAGCAAATAGAGGGAGAAAAAGTGGAGGTAGTGACAGGGATTGTATTACTAGGTGCAAAGGTGACTGCAGACACAGACTGCAGCCAGGAAATCAGAAGATGTTTCCTTCTTGGGAGGAGAGCAATGACCAATCTCGATGAAATAATGAAGAGTAGAGATATCACACTGGCAACAAAGATCCACAGAGTTAAAGATCCACAGAGCCTTTCCAGAATAGGAAACTCCAGCAATATGTCCCAGAAGSACTTTATCAGAAATTTAAGATTGTCTGCACATTGCACTTACCCTAAAATCCTACATTTCACCTGTCATACTCAGCACTTTTTAATCTGTACCCATTACATTCGGCCCGACCCTAGTTTTATTGTGTTATGGTGTATTGTTTTTATTGTTTACTGTTATTGCTTAACGTTTTGATTTGCTTTATAATGTTATGTGTATTGTTATGTTGTTTTTTTATCGAGGCCTTGGCCTTTGTAAGCCGCATCGAGTCCTTCAGRAGATGTTAGCGGGGTACAAATAAAGTTAATAATAATAATAATAATAATAATAATAATAATAATAATGCAGTGRTATTCCCCATAGTCACCTCTGGATGTGAGCGCTGGACCATAAGGAAGGCTGAGCGAAGGAAGATAAACACTTTTGAACTGTGTGGTTGGAGGAAAAGCCTAAGAGTGCCTTGGATTGTGAGAAGATCAAACCTATCCATCCTCCAGGAAATAATGCCTGGCTGCTCATTGGAGGGAAGGATATTAGAGGCAAAGATGAAGTACTCTGACCACATCATGAGAAGACAGGAAAGCTTGGAGAAGACAATGATGCTGGGGGAAATGGAAGGAAACAGGAAGAGGAGCCAACCAAGGACAAGATGGACAGATGTTACCCTTGAAGTGACTGACGACTTTGAAGGATCTGGAGGTGGCCACGGCCCACAGGGAGCTCTAGCCTGAGCTGGTCCAGGAGGTCACCAAGAGTCAGAAGTGACTGAATGAATAAACAACAACAACATGTTATGCATGTTTCCTCTTTTCAGAAAGCTGTTCCCTGGGTACTTACTTACTTAAACGATCCCTCATAGTCCAAGGATGATAGTCCTCCAAGGTTGGTGTTCTGTCAGTGGGTTCGTAGGTGACTGTGGAGCCCAATTCTTGATCTGCATCTTCTCCTGCAGTGAGGGCAATGGTTTCCAGGTGGAGGGCAGTCTCAGTCGGGGTTGGCTTGACGCACCTTCCTCTTGGCACGTTTCTTTCTTTCGCCCTCCATTCGTGCCTCTTCAAACTCCACAGCACTGCTGGTCCTATCTGACCTTCAGCTGGAGTGCTCAAGGGTCTATGCCAGAGCTTTTAAGGATGGCTTTGAGCCCGTCTTTAAATCTCTTTTGATGTCCTCCAACATTCCATTTTCCATTCTTAAGTTCAGAGTAGAGCAACTGCTTTGGGAGACGGTGGTTGGGCATCCGGACAACATGGCCGGTCCAGCGGAGTTGATGGTGGAGGACCATTGCTTCAATGCTGGTGGTCTTTGCTTCTTCCAGCACGCTGACCTTTGTCTGCTTGTCTTCCCAAGAGATTTGCAGGATTTTCTGGAGGCAGCGCTGATGGAATCGTTCCAGGAGTTGCTGTTTCCTGGGTACCAAGCATTTTTCATTGTTTGTTTTGCAGTTGATCCTTGGCCCAGTAGTGAGCTATGATCGAAAATGAAATAAACCAAAACCTCAAGCTCTGCAGTATGTGGATGCTACTGAAAGCCATGATGGACCTGAAAAGTTAAACATGAAATGACCCAAACTGTGAAAGTCTCCTTTGAGCAAAATAACATAACATAAAATCTAAAAGTCATAGGGAGGATGGAGCAAGCTTGTTTTCTGCTTCCCTGGAGACTAGGATGTGGAACTACAAGAAAGGAGATTCCACCTGAACACGAGGAAGAACTTCTTGACTGTGAGAGCTGTTCAGCAGTGGAACTCTCTGCCCCGGAGTGTGGTGGAGGTTCCTTCTTTAGAGGCTTTTAAACAGAGGTTGGATGGCCATTTGTCGAGGGTGCTTTGAATGCAATTTTCCTGTTTCTTGGCAGAATGGGCTTGGACTGGATGGTCCATGAGGTCTCTTCCAACACTATGATTCTATCTATTTCGGTGTTATTCCGCATTATTTAGAAGTCTTTATGGTCTGAAATGTGTTTTTCCTCTTGTGAAAATCATGTTGAGATGGACATACTCAAATATTACTTCTTACCTACCTGCACACTGATACTGTACTCGCATGGACACGGGCATATTTATGGATATTTAATGCATCCTGTCCCCTGGATGGATGTTTGTAGCGAGCGGGGGACAAAACAGCCCATGTCCTGCAGGTGTATTAGGCAGAATACTTTCTCCTTATTTGAGATTCACTCAGAGATTAGAGCCACCGTCTCCAGAGACACTCTCAGCCGAGAAATGGAAATGAATTATAAACATACAAATAACTGGGTCCTGCTTCCTATTGGCAGGCACTGGCTTGTATTTATTATCTGGTTACTGCTTCTAATTTAAGGCTTTTAAAACATTTAGGAGGGACACTCTGAAATATTAAAATGCCTTTTACAGAAATCAATTTGGGAGAGGAGCCATTCTCCGGTCTCCTATCTGCAGCCTATATGGAGATGGGGCTCTCGGTGGCTGACCGTGCCCCCTTCTCCCATTCATCAGCCAATTGCATGAAGATGAAAAAAAAAGTGCTGCCACCTCAACCAGGGCAGGTGTTAAAAAGCAGTGGGATAAATCAGCATCTTTCCACCGCCTTCCTTCTCCACTTTATTGCTGGGAAGGCCTCTGCAGCCATAAAAGGGAATATAATGTCATTGAAATGAAAGGCACTGCAAGACATGATCAGAAAGTCATCATAGTTGTTCAAGCGTGACGCAAACGTACCTCATATAGGACTTAGACAAGCAGCAGCAGATGTTTTGGATGGAAGGACCATGAGCTGAGATGTTGGGGTTCCTTCCATTTCTGATCCCGCTGCCATTTGAGAAAAGAAACAGTGCCATGTCTGTTCCGTCTTCCAGGAGCATGGTTTACATTGCCTTTTAGCTGCATGGGATAGCATTCCTTTGCATTTCCCCAGGGTTGCTATAGACCCAGCAGCACCCTGGAAGTTAAACAATATCAGAGTCTGGAAAGCCAGGCTGCAGGCCCTCTGCAGTTATTGGTTTAGAAAGTATCTCTTTGGGTTAGGAGTCCGCCCTTTTCCCTGGGACTGAGATCTCCATTTTGGAATCTCCCTGCTTCCTTTAGTAGAGAAAAGAACCTCAGATGTGCTGTTGGTCAGGCAGGGAACTCTGAAAAACCCATTGTGAGTACGATTGAGTTATAGATAGAATAGCTATTGAGTTATAGATAGATATAGAGATAAAGAAAAGCAATTGAGTCATCGATAGAAACTGAGTTATTAAGAAAGGCAATTGAGTATTATTGAGCATTACTTCATCTCCAAAACTGACCTTGTGCTTAGATAGAGAAAGATCTATTCTTTCTAACCAGAGCAGCTCAGGGTTAGGGTGAAACATCTCAGGATTTTTTCCTACCATTTGGAGAAAGGTTACCTCAGTAATTGAAGAAAAGGGGAAAGAAAGAACATCTCTATGGTTTTTCAAATTGACTGTTTGTGTTGTAACTTTATCAAGCTGTGCCAAGTCTGCCAAGGACTTTGGAAATAAATATTTTGTTGATATTCATATCTTGACTGGCATGAGTTGCTGAAAGTATTGAGTTATTGCTTCAAAGAAAGACCCCCAGCAGTTTGCCCAGATAAAGAGAGAAGCACATCTTAATTTTAACTCTCTAGGGGTCTGGGTGTGACGGTACATACATTGTGTCCAAATTTGGTGTCAATTTGTCCAGTGGTTTTTGAGTTAATCCCCAAACGAACATTACATTTTTATTTATATAGAATGTGTCAGAAGTCAATTGAGGGTACAATTTAAATTTATTTTTAAAAACACAAAGTTAAAAACTTGGCACTATACTAAGTTTCCTTTGACCAGAAGCTGGCCACTTGGAGTGCCTCTGGTGTCGCTGTGAGAAGGTCCTCCATTGTGCATGTGGCTGGGCTCAGGTTGCATTGCAGTAGGTGGTCAGTGGTTTGCTCTTCTCGGCACTCTCATGTCGTGGACTCCACTTTGTGGTCCCATTTCTTAAGGTTGGCTCTGCATCTCGTGCTGCCAGACCACAATCTGTTCAGCGCCTTCCAAGTCTTCTGTGTGCCCAGGAGGAAGTCTCTCATTCAATATCAGCCATTGATTGAAGTCCCGGGTTTTAGCCTGCCACTTTTGGACTCTCACTTGCTGAGGTGTTCCTGCAAGTATCTCTGTCGATCTTAGAAAATTATTTCTTGATTTAAGGTGTTGGCTTGCTGGCTGATACCCAAACAGAGGAGGCGTCAATGCCTTGGTCCTTGCATTATTGGCTGTCTCTCATTCGGTATCAGCCATGGATTGAGGTTCCAGTTTTTAGCCTGCCACTTTTGGGCTCTTGCTTGCTGATATGTTCCTGCGAATCTCTCTGTAGACCTTAGGAAGCTGTTTCTTGATTTAAGGTGTTGGCTTGCTGGCTGATATCCAAACAGAGGAGGGGTCAATGCCTTGGTCCTTTCATTATTGGCTGTCTCTCATTCAGTATCAGCCATGGATTGAGGTTCCAGGTTTTAGCCTGCCACTTTTGGGCTCTTGCTTGCTGAGGTGTTCCTGCAAGTATCTCTGTAAATCTTAGAAAACTATTTCTTCATTTAAGGTGTTGGCTTGCTGGCTGATACCCAAACAGAGGAGGTGTCAATGCCTTGGTCCTTCCATTATTGGCTGTCTCTCATTCGGTATCAGTCATGGATTGAGGTTCCAGGTTTTAGCCTGCCACTTTTGGGCTCTTGCTTGCTGAGGTGTTCTTGCGAGTATCTCTGTAGATCTTAGGAAGCTGTTTCTTGATTTAAGGTGTTGGCTTGCTGGCTGATATCCAAACAGAGGACATCTTGATACTAGTTTTGCAAAAATGGGCATGGGAATAGAGATTCCCAAAGTTCTCCGATGTTGCCATTTTGTGAGTAAATAAGCACGCAAGCATTTGAAACATTTCAGTGTTTTTTCCTTCTTTGTTTCCTATCACAAATGCTTCTAGTTTTAACAAGAATAATCCACAGAATTAAGTGTATTTACACCCCCCAAAATCAATTTGCTTAAGGGTGCTTAACTGTGTGTTAATTCACTATGGCCGGGGAATTCGGGAGGAAGAGGAGGGGTAATAAATGCAAGGACTGAATGGAGTAGATTGCTACTTACCATAATTACGTTGGCGTGATGGTGATAGTGATAGATTGCGATGATAGCCTTCATTAGCAAGGCTTTAATTAAGAAAGGAGAATTGTTTTTAAAGGCAAAATTTGAATAGGTCTGAAATTCCAAGTCAAATTCAGCAATGTTTACCAAATCAACCCCTCAGACCATAAGACGCTTCTGCCCTTCCCAATTCATCTGATACCACTGCAATAGTGCAATAGTGAAACAGATACACCAAAGTGAAAGAGCTGGAAAGAGCCAAACGACACTAACAGGCAAATTGTATTCTTCTGTCTCTTTCTCTGCAGCTTCCACAGTGCAAGGAGGAAAGGTTGCCTAATCTGAATGTAAATACGGATTTCTCTTGACCTCCATATCAGCTGTGACTTCTCATCCTCTTACACAAGAGCCCAGAGTGCCAATATTTATCCAGAATGGAAGAAAGCAGATGCACTCTTGCACATTATATCAAGCTTCCTTATTTTCTCAGCCTTCAACATTTAAGGTCCGTTTCCTGGCGCGTTGTACATTCCCAATGAAAACAACAACAGGTACAGCTATGTGCAACACTTTGACGCACATTGCCAGCACACTGGCAAGACTGGAAAGTATGAGGGTTGAATGAAAAGTAATGCCTCCATCTTCGTAACTCCTCAACCGATGGCAGTACTGGTATGCGGCAGGTACTGGCTTGTTCAGTAGACTCTCCTCTACAGTTCCATTTTGGCGGGAAGCCTTAGCATTGAATGGTTGTGTTGTTAAAGTGCGAATTATGGAACCCTGCGTAGATGGTCAGTCAATGTGACTTAAGCAAGGTGCAGTCATTGAATTGTTGACAGCAGAAGGTATCACCCCAAAGGAGATTCATCAGATAATGCAAGCTGTTTATGGTGATTGTGTTGATGTGAGTACTGTTGCGTCATTGGTTGAGTAAGTTTAAAGTTTTTTTTTTGTCGTGTCAGGAGCGACTTGAGAAACTGCAAGTCGCTTCTGGTGTGAGAGAATTGGCCGTCTGCAAGGACGTTGCCCAGGGGAGGCCCCGGATATTTGATGTTTTTATCATCCTTGTGGGAGGCTTCTCTCATGTCCCCGCATGAGGAGCTGGAGCTGATAGAGGGAGCTCATCCGCACTCTCCTAGATTTGAACCTGTGACCTGTTGGTCTTCAGTCCTGCCGGCACAGGGGTTTAACTCACTGCACCACTGGGGTCTCCAGTTTAAAGGTGTTGAGGTGGGAACATCTGACTTGTGTGACAAACAAAGAGTTGGACGTCCTGTGACAGCAACCACTGAGTTTCACAAGCAAAAGGTTGACAGATTGATTCAGGACTATTGTCGTATCATTCAGAGAGAAATTTCAAGCATAATCGGCATTTCACAAGAATGTGTGGGTCACATTATTGCTTTCCTTGGCTATCAGAAGATCTGTGCATGATGGGTTGCGGAAACAGAGTATCAACTTCTTCTGTGACAGCTTCAGAAAAGTTGTTCATCATTGGCAGAAATGTATCCAATTGTCTGGTGATTATGTGGAAAAGTGAATAGTGGTAGTTAAAGAGCACATTCTAAGGATTATTTTTGCGTTTGACTTATTAAAATATTCCCATCCAAACCCAAGTAACAAAGGTGGAGGCATTACTTTTCATTCAACCGTCATACATCGTCCTCTGGATCTTGAGGCTTTCATTTCCAATAACCCCCCCCCCCATTGCCCATGTTGTCTAAGGCTGTTGGCATTTGAGGCCCAGCAACATTTGGAGGGCAAGGCTGAGAGAGATAGTCAGGCTGTCCTCAGTATCAGCACTTGTACAGCAAGGAAAGGCAATGTAATTTCCTTTGGACTTCCATCATGATCATGATCTCCAGCCTAGAAACCTGGTGCTCTTTGTTGGAGCATGTAAAGATCAGTTGGTGAGTGTGTTAACTGAAAAATGCAAGGCACAAAGCTAATTGGTTGGGCCACACCCAGAAGCTAGCTGAGCCTGGGAGTTTTGGCAACAGTTACATGTTCCCGTTTTTTTCTATACAGAAGCCAGCAATAGTCAGTTAATATTTTTGCTCCTTGGCTGCTTGAAGAAAATCTCTCATATGGACATCTAAAGGCCATTTGAATCTCTCAAAGGACATTTTTCATTCTGCCGCACTCTTTACTACAACTCCAATTGATGAGGAGATATTGGAAAAATAG
Organism: Anolis sagrei ordinatus; assembly: GCF_025583915.1. Lineage (NCBI taxonomy): Eukaryota > Metazoa > Chordata > Lepidosauria > Squamata > Anolidae > Anolis > Anolis sagrei. Next base: position 103,195,372 of record NW_026847771.1, on the reverse strand, counting down.
ATATTTATTTATGTATAAATTGTATGTACTTTACAAGCACTGAAATGTATAGCAAAATCAAGTTCTCTCTGTATTAAAGAGAATGCTGAAGGAGAGCTGCTGTCCAGGCACAGCAAGGGGGGGGGTGAAGAGGGGGGCATGTTATCTATACATTTCAGGAGAGAGATAAGCCTGTCCTAGTAGCAACAGACTGGTACAACTAGGCTCTAAGTAAGGAGCCTCCCCCCTCCCTCCTGACAGGTCCAAGTTAGGCCCCTTGATTGATGAATGTAAGCTGTATACTTGCTCTTTAGAAAGACACAGAGACATGCCTTTTGCATGGTGGAAAATAGAACTTTATATTTCTGTGATGCTAAGGAGACGTAGTGAATGAGGTCAACGTATGTAGAAGCATGTTCTTTGTTTGCCTGAAGTTGTAGAGGTATAAAGGCACAGTCAACGCCTCTGTCGGGGCTCTGGATGCTTTTGGACATAGTCCACTCCAGGGTCCCAGCTGGAAATAAAATCTGTGCTTTTGAGACCTCCGGACCTCTCTTTGTCTCTTTTCCTGAAACCTTCCCCTTGCCATTTCACCATTAACCCCAGCCTGAGTGAGGATGGTCCTAGCACCCCCAAAAATGGGAAGAGGAGTACAATATGTCTGGATGGCAATAGCTTTTTTACCTTTGTCTGCCCAGGACATGGAAATACTATAGGGAACAACTATCCAGATTGATTTCCAATCTGGATAGTTGTTGGCATTCTGTTAGTGACTTCCACATGTGCAGAGGGCTATTCTCTTGACCTTGCCAAAGAATCTCCCATGCTCAGGAACTCCTAAGCCCTGGGAAGATCTGCTTTGGCTCCTTCTTTGCAGAAGGAAGGAAAGGAATCATGTCACGCCATGGCAATCCAGCTGCTCTGGGTTCCTGGGGAAAGGAAAAGGTTGGTGTGCTTCTTTAGAGAGCACATCCTCAATTTTTGACTACTGCTAGAGTTGAAACCCTCTCCATGATCTGAATCACTTCCTCCCATCGTTCCCCACCAGGGTGAAATGAGTGACAGCTGTGGATGGGGTGGAATGATGCTGAAATGACAATGAAGAGCAAATGTGTAGGGACTTGGCCCAGTAACCTGGGTCTTTTAGTATTCTTCCTGCATTTAAGGACCCCTGAAAACCATCGTGGTTTGATTGCCAGAGTAGAACATTTCACTGTTACGGACAAGGACACTTGGAGAACAGACATTCAAGTCCCTGCTCAGCTGTGGAAATAATCTGAATGACTTTTGGGCAAGACACACTATCCCAGCCTTAGAGGAAGCCAAAGGAAACCCCCTTGCCAAGAAAATCTCATGAAAAGTTTGTCTTAAGGTCATCATAAGAGAAATTACTTCATGTTCTACCACCACTGGAGCCCCTGGTGGTGCAGCGGGTTAAACCGCTGAGCTGCTGAACTTGCTGACTGAAACGTTGGTGGTTCAAATATGGGGAGTGCAGTGATCTAACACTGTTAGGCCCAGCTTCTGCCAAGTTAGCAGTTCAAAAACATGCAAATGTGAGTAGATCAATAGGTACCGCTCCGGCGGGAAGGTAACGGCATTCCATGCAGTCATGCTGGCCACATGACCTTGGAGGTGTCTATGGACAAAGCTGGCTCTTCGGCTTGGAAATGGAGATGAGCACCAACGCCCAGAGTCAGACACAACCGGGCTTAATGTCAGGGGAAAATCTTTACCTTTGCCCTATACCACCACTACAACAGACAACTCCGCATCTGTATGCTTGTCCCCTATGCTCTGCCTCATGTACAGAGGAAGAATTGTTGGACGCTGCAGACAATGCCATTGCTGTTGCCCGTTTTTGGTGAAAAGATATTTAGCTCCCTGCGCTCATTCTATTTTCATCAGTTTTATACTAATTTATGCAATGCTTTTGATATGAAATAAATAAAAACAACAACCGAACTCCATGTAAACATGTAATTCCAAGCCCATTCCAAACTCCTGCACTGTAACCTACTAGGAGGCTCTACAACTGTATTTTGATTCTGTAGCTCACTTGTCGATGGATGTCCAGAATCAGCAGCATCCACCGCGGTCCTTTTTATCCTGAGCGTCAACCGAGCCATATAGACTTCATTTTGGTTTGCTTCTCCATAATGCTAATGGTTAGGTGCTCTTGGTTCCACTCCTCAGCTGAGACCTCTCTGGCTTGGTTGGACCTGCTGGTAGTTACACTACCGCCAGCACAGCTCTCAGCGTCCTTGGAGCAGTTAAGCCCCCCACCACGACAAACTGGCAGCCGAAGAAGAAAAACACAATGCCCTGGCAGAATATGTCAAGGAAAGCCAAGAAACTGCTTTAATTGATGTCAATAATCGGAAACTTCTCAAAGCACAGCAGACAAAGAGTCAGTACAAGAAAACTGCACTCCAAACCTGAGCTGACAGCTGGCACAACAAAGCCTTACATGGGGGGAGTCACTTGACAAAATTGAAGGAAAAGTTGACAAGGAGAAGAACTGGTGATGGCTCACGAATGGAACCCTGAAGAAGGAGACAGAAGAAGGCCTGATTCTTGCAGCCCAGGAACAAGCCATCAGAACCAATGCAATTAAGGCCAGGGTAGAAAAATCAGCGGATGACCCAAAATGTGCAAAGAAGCTGATGAAATCAAGGACCATATCCTCAGCTGTTGCAAGAAAATTGCACAGACGGACTACAAACAAAGACACAACTTTGTGGCCCAAATGATTTGCTGGAACTTATGTCACAAGTACCACCTGCCAGCAGCAAAGAATTGGTGGTATCATATACCCACAAAGGTCATGGAAAATGAACATGCAAAAATACTGTGGGACTGACAAAGTTTTGGAACACAATACACCAGACATCACGACTGTGGAAAAGAAAAAAGTCTGGATTATTGATGTCACCATACCAGTGACAGTCACATTGAGGAAATACAATAGGAAAAACTCAGCCGCTATCAAGACCTCAAAATCAAACTGCAAAGGCTCTGGCATAAACCAGTTCAGGTGGTCCCAGTGGTCACTGGCACACTGGGATCCATGACAAAAGATCTCAGTTGGCATTTGGAAACAGTAAACATTGACAAAATCACAACTGTTAACTGCAAAAGGCCACCTGACTTGGATCTGCATGCACCATTCGAAAATACATCACACAGTCCTAGACACTTGGGAAGTGTTCGACTTGTGATTTTGTGATATGAAATCCAGCGTATAGATCTCGTTTGCTGTGACATATTGTGCTTTTGTGTCAATAATAATAATAATAATAATAATAATAATAATAGGTGTGGGTATGCCATGTTAAGGATGAGGTGTAATATTAGATGTTTGAGAAGTATACATTGTCCAACATGGAATCAGAGCAGCTCTTGCATTTTAGTGGCTCTTGTCGCATCCCCCAAATTGTTGCACAACTAAAAGTCTACGAGGGAACGGAGAGATCAGAGCCTGGTTTCATTGTGACACAAACATATTCCACAGCATGAAGAGTCAAAGGTTTCGGTGCACTTCCCATAAGTGGCCCGAGGCACTGCAAAACAAAACAGAGCCATTTGTATCTCTGCCGTTTACTGGCAACACATTGTAGGATTTTCGCCAACGGAGATGTTAACAATAACAGGCAAAAAAAAACATAACGCAACCAAGGCAGACAATGCTAATAAAATAAACACTGAAGATTCTCTTTTAAGGCTGGACTCAACCCCGCAAAAGGAATGCGACTATTTTTAATGAAAGATGAATAGATCTCACACCGCTTTGGGGGAAGGCAGCTATGGTAAAACACAGTGCTTTCCCTACATTTGAGGATCTGGAGATGCTGGGGAGGAATGACTGATGATCATTCCCAATGCCCCCTACTCAGAAAACATGAAAATGTCAATGCTATGAAATTCTAGAAGTTGTAGTTTATTGAGGCATCAGCATTCTTTGGAAGGGAAGGCTAAAACATTGGGAAACTATAACTCCATTGAGCCATGAGAGTCAAGTGGCTTCAAACCGCATTAATCCTACAGTCTAGATCAGAGGTCCTCAAACTTTTTAAACAGAGGGCCAGGTCAAAGTCCCTCAAACTGTTGGAGGGCCAGATTATAATTTGGAAAAAAAAGAGAATGAATTCCTTTGCACACTGCACATATCTTATTTGCAGTGCAAAAAACACTTTAAAACAATTTTAACAAATATAAAATTAGTATTTCAATGGGAAGTGTGGGCCTGCTGATGAGATAGGATTGTTGTTGTTGTTGTTGTGTGCTTTCAAGTCATTTCAGACTTATGTTGACCCTGAGTGAGGGCCGGGTAAATGACCTCGGAGGGCTGTATCCAGCCCCTGGGCCTTAGTTTGAGGACCCCTGGTCTAGATGCAGCCCGAGTCCAACGGTGCAGCACACTGGAGGGTGACTAAAATGATCTGGAGAACAAGCCCTATGAGGAGTGGCTTAAAGAGCTGGGCATGTTTAGCCTGAAGAAGAGAAGGCTGAGAGGAGACATGATAGCCATGTATAAATATGGATGAGGAAGTCATAGGGAGGAGGGAGCAAGCTTGTTTTCTGATTCCCTGGAGACTAGGACGCAATGGAACAATGGCTTCAAACTACAAGAGAGGAGATTCCACCTGAACATGAGGAAGAGCTTCCTGACTGTGAGAGCTGTTCAGCAGTGGAACTCTCTGCCCCGGAGTGTGGTGGAGGCTCCTTCTTTGGAAGCTTTTAAACAGAGGCTGGATGGCCATCTGTCGGGGATGCTTTGAATGTAATTTTCCTGCTTTTTGGCAGGGAGTTGGACTGGATGGCCCATGAGGTCTCTTCCAACTCTATGATTCTATGATCACAGTTGCCAGGCACTGGTTTAGGATCTGAGGAGCTTCCCTGGAATTCGGTGGAAAAGAGTAGTAGAGTTGTGTGTCATCTGCGTAGAGATGGCACCCAACTCCAAAACTCCAGATGATCTCGCCCAGCAGTTTCATGTAGATGTTGAAGAGCATGGGGGAAAGAATGGAACCTTGCGGACCCCACAGGTTTATTTATTTATTTATCGTGTCAGGAGCAACCAGACATTTGTATTACATTTTTAACAAAACAAACAAACAAACAGACAAAACACAAAGTTTGCAAGCTTGGTAGTTGATTAGATGTCTTTTGACCAGTATCTGGCCCCTTGGAGTGCCTCTGGTGTTGCTGCAAGGAGGTCCTCCATTGTGCATGTAGCAGGGCTCAGGCTGCATTGCAGCAGGTGGTCTGTGGTTTGCTCTTCTCCACACTCGCATGTCATGGATTCCACTTTGTGGCCCCATTTCTTAAGGTTGGCTATGCATCTCGTGGTGTCAGAACGCAGTCTGTTCAGCACCTTCCAAGTCCCCCCATTTTCTGTGTGCCCAGGAGGGAGTCTCTCATTTGGTATCAGCCATTGATTGAGGTTCTGGTTTTGAGCCTGCCACTTTTGGACTCTCGCTTGCTGAGGCGTTCCAGCGAGTGTCTCTGTAGATCTTAGAAAACTATGTCTTGATTTAAGTCGTTGACATGATGGCTGATACCCAAACAAGGGATGAGCTGGGGATGTCACTGCCTTGGCCCTTTCACTATTGGCTGCTACTTCCCGATGGATGTCAGGTGGTGCAATACTGGCTAGACAGTGTAATTTCTCCAGTGGTGTAGGGCGCAGACACCCCGTGATAATGTGGCATGTCTCATTAAGAGCCACATCCACTGTTTTAGCATGGTGAGATGTGTTCCACACTGGGCATGCGTACTCAGCAGAGTAGCATAGTGCAAGGGCAGATGTCTTCACTGTGTCTGATTGTGATCCCCAGGTTGTGCCAGTCAGCTTTCGTATGATATTATTTCTAGCACCCACTTTTTGCTTTATGTTCAGGCAGTGCTTCTTGTAGGTAAGAGCACGGTCCAGAGTGACTCCCAGGTATTTGGGTGCGCTGCAATGCTCCAGTGGGATTCCTTCCCAGGTGATCCCCAGAGCTCGGGATGCTTGTCTGTTCTTAAGGTGAATAGCACATGTCTGTGTTTTACATGGATTAGGGATCAGCTGGTTTCCCCTGTAATAGGCAGTAAGAGCACCTAGAGCTTTGGAGAGCTTCTGTTCAACCATCTCAAAGCTCCCTGCTTGAGCAATAATGGCACGATCATCAGCATAAATGAAACTTTCTGTCCCTTCTGGCAGTGGTTGGTCATTTGTGTAGATGTTGAACATGGATGGAGCAAGCACGCTCCCCTGAGGGCCAGGGATCCTAGCAGGCTCCCCAAGAAGCACCATCTGGGTATTATATGGAAGCGTGGATTCACATAATGCAGTTCAATGCAGTTAAATATTGTGAAACTGTATTATATGGGCTTGAGAAGCGGTACAACAACCTCATCATATTCCCACCTCCAATGCGAATATGCATCTATAATGCAGGCCACTTATAAGACGAAACTTGCCTTCCTTCATTCCTGTTCAAGGCGGCATGTTCTCAAACGAAATCACCAGCCCAGAAAGGAATAAGGCCCCGTGGGGTTTATTTATGTGCTTGCATTCAAAACGGTTCTCGAGTTTCTGGGATGTAAGATGAGGCTATAATTGTTGCAGTGGGGTCTCCGGATGACTCAGTCTGTTTGAAGCACTTCTCATAATCCTTTATTATTATGTCATCCAAGCCATGCAACTCCTTCTTTCCTGCACGTTGGAACCGCAGGCTTATAGGTCACACAGCTGTGTGTTATTTATTAAGTCAACACACTCATACTTTTCTCACCCGTTTTTAATAATATACCTCACATAACTGGGGGAAAAAAGAGTGTCCTTTCTATTTTATTTTGTTTTGTTTTATTTATTTTTGGTCCTGCTACACAGTTTCTTTCTCAAAAGAGCGTTTCAGAAAGCACAAGCCGAAGATAATATCCTGTCATGGTTGGATTTATTCTTCAATCGGCTGTATATTGTCGCTAGCTAACAAAACATTAAAAGCTTTTTTTCTCTCCTCTTTTTCCCTCTTTTCCTTTTTTTCTTGGCTTCAGCTGAACGTGCTGAGATGTGTGATTCATAAAGTTAGCTAATGCTGATGCAGGGGGGTGGTGAAATGCAAACTCCCAATTTCCAAAACAAGAGAACTCTTGGAAACCCCAGTGTTGCCAAGGACCCCTAACAGGACTATGGTTCCACTCCATTCATTTATATTCCATTTTTCTCCCAAAAAGGGACTCGAAACAGTTTGCAAAAATAGCTAAAACAATATGGAGTAAAGAAGTTTTAAAATGCATTAAGCCAGTGTTTCTCAACCAGGGGACGCTTTGGGGGGGGGGGGTGTCTCAAGGGGGTTTCAGAGTGGTTGTAAAAGACCATCAGAAAACATACAAGGGTTGAATGAAAATTAATGCCTCCACCTTTGCTACTTGGGTTTGGATGGGAATATTTTAATAAACCAAACACAGAAATAATCCTTAGTATGTGCTCTTTAAGTATCACTATTCACATTTATTTATTATTTATTTATTTACTATATTTATATACCACCCGTCTCAGCCCATAGGCGACTCAGAGTGGTTTAACATAATCACCAGACAATTGGATATATTTCTGCCAATGATGAACAAGTTTTCTGAAGCTGTCACAGAAGAAGTCTGTGTGCTTTCATTTCAGGAGTCAGCATCCTGGGTACCCATTGTGTAAAGATCTTCCGATAGCCAAGTAAAGCAATAATGTGACCCACATGTTCTTGTGAAATGCCAGTTATGCCTGAAATTTCACTCTGAGTGATATCGTCCTGAATCAATCTGTCAACCTTTTGCTTGTGAAACTCGGTGGTTGCTATCACCGGACGTCCACCTCTTTGTTTGTCACGCAAGTCAGATGTTCCCACCTCAACATCTTTAAACTTACTCACCCAACAATGCACAGTACTCACATCAACACAATCACCATAAACAGCTTGCATTATCGGGAACAGATGGAAGTCAGACGGTGCTAAATCTGGACTGTATGGAGGATGCCGTACGGTGGTGAGATCGTCTCTGAAGTCTCAAGTCTGTGCACTTTCATTTCAGGCGTCAGCATCCTGGGTACCCATCGTGCACAGATCTTCCAATAGCTAAGCAAAGCAATAATGTGACCCATACGTTCTTGTGAAATGCCAATTATGCTTGAAATTTTTCTCTAAGTGATATGACGATGGTCCTGAATCAATCTGGCAAACTTTTGCTTGTGGAACTTGGTGGTTGCTGTCACCAGACGTCCACCTCTTTGTTTGTCACGCAAGTCAGATGTTCCCACCTCAACATCTTTAAACTTATTCACCCAACAACGCACAGTACTCACATTAGCACAATAACCATAAACAGCTTGCATTGTCTGATGAATCTCCTTTGGGGTGACAGCTTCTGCTCTCAAGAATTCAATGACTGCATGTTGCTTAAGTCACATTTTCTCACCGTCTGCGCAGGGTTCCATACTTTGCACTTTAACAACACAACCATTCAATGCTAAGGCTTCTCGCCAAAATGGAACTGTAGAGGAGAGTCTACTGAACAAGCCAGTACCTGCTGCATACCAGTACTGCCATCTGTTGAGGAGTTACGAAAGTGAAGGCATTACTTTTCATTCAACCCTCATATATTTCTGATGGTCTTAGGAACATCTTTGACAGAGAAGGCTGAAGATTGCTCCGCCTGTTCTTCTCTTATCGGAAACAGACGGCGAATCCTCCCACTAAAAGCCCTCCTCCACTGTGATTGGCTGACCAAGGCAGAATAGAGGGCTAGAATGACTTCCCTGGATCCAGACATTAGACTCCTCTTTATGCAGGACCAAATCCCATTGGCTTTTTAAGCTGCCACATGACATTCCTGGCTCATGTTCACCTTCCTCTCCACAAGGACTCCAAGATTTTTTTCACACGTACATGTCAACCCATTCTGTATCTTTGCATTTCATTTTTTCTGCCTAAGCGGAGTATCTTGCATTTGTCCCTGTTGAACTTCCTTTTGTTAGTTTTGGCCAATCATCTCTCTAATCTGTTAAGATCATTTTGAATTCTGCTCCTGTCTACTTTTTCACACCATCGAATTATGGCATTATTATCATCATAGGCAATCACTTGTGGCCAAGTATGATTGTCTTCCAAGGGTCTTAGCAGTATGATGGAGATACACACCATCTTTTACAAGGAGGACATAGATTTCCAAATGATTCCTCTTCAATTGCTATGGGTGCAGCCTATGGCATCCTGAGATTTGTAGCTGAGCATTCTGAACACCCTTCCTATAGCATTTAAAACAGAACACATTTTAGCCCCATCAGAAGAGCTTCAGGCAGCAGTGGAAACATTTCAAGAAGCGCTTTGATTTGTATAACATCAAGGCTGGGCCAAGACATTATGTTATCTGAGCTCAAACAGAACATTGTTCCTCTTTCCCTTGAAATGGGCTAGATTATTCTAAACTAGAGTTGTGCATTCGGGGTAAACTTTCCAAGGCAAGGAGGCAATTCTGACTATCTTACTCTAGAGGAGGTGCTCAGCTGCAAGCAGGTGTATACGCTTTCTGGGCCTGCACACCACACACATTATTTCCACGGCAAGGAGGCATGAAGCTCCCGCTTGCTTTTGTATGACTTTCTTACTCTAGAGGAAGGGCTCAACTGCAGGCAGGCCACACGCTTTTTGGGTCTGCTCGTCACACATGTACTATTTCTAAGGCAAGGAGGCATGCACCGGGACTGTGGCGCAGCTGGCTGGGAGTCAGCTGCAGTAAAATCACTACTGACCGAAAGGTCATGAGTTCAAACCCAGCCTGGGTTGGAGTGAGCTTCCAACCATTGTGTAGCTTGCTGTTGACTTTTATTTCCTTCATTTCTATCCTGTCCTTCTCAACCCCTGAAGAGGGAGTTTTGCAGCTCGAAAGACAGTTGCATCTGTCAAGTAGGAAATTTAGGTATCTCTTATGCGGGGAGGCTAATTTAACTAATTTACAATGCCATAAAATCTCCAGCAAGCATGCAAAGAATGAGGAAGTACTCCGTCAGTGTTTACAAATGGACGGTGAAACGGCAGCTCTCCTGGTGGCCAGAATACCCTCATGAAGCTGGAATGTTAAATGGACTCTGTGTGTCTGTCTATATATGTTGTGTGTTTATGGCATTGAATGTTTGTCATGTATATTTATTTACTTATTTATTTGCTGTATTTGTATACCACTTTTCTCAGCCTTTCGGTGACTTGAGGCGGTTTACAGGCAGCAAGTCAATACACACAAGATCAAAATGCACATAAAATATATGTACATTGTAATCTGCCCTGAGTCCCCTGCGGGGGGTGAGAAGGATGGAAAATAAATAAATAAATAAATAAATAAATAAATAAATAAATGGAGCACCATGCGTTCACGAAAAGCAGGCAAGGAGCCAGGATTGGCTCCCACTTGCTTTCGTATCGAGCTGATTTTCATATTGGGAGGGTGTGACGGCGCGAGTGGCGCCACCTATGCATAGAACTGTTAGTTGTAAGACTTAAACTGTTGTATCATGCTTAATCCTGCCCCTTTTTACACTGCTTATGTATAGTTGTATGGATTGGTTGCTTGTAGCTGTCAATCAGTACTGTTTGGCTCCACCTCTTCCTCTTCCTCCACCCTTTTTCTCTTCATTCTGCCTTCAGAGTTCGTACCAGATGGACGTAAGAGACTTGATTCTAAAGGACCCTGATTTAAGTTACCTCTTAGCACCAGTTCTGAGGTTTTTTACCCCTGGGACTCATGCTTTATGTCCAGATCATCCTGGACAATTATTGAGGAGACCCAGGCGCCTTCAAGCCGGTTCTTTTGGCACCAAAGGAAGATCCTGAATCTTCAAAACATAGGCCATCTGAACTGGGGTTGTGGTTTGCTCTGGCATTCACAGCCATTGAGGAAAGAGGAAACTTGGTGAGGCTTCTCAGGTTCACACCCCTTGGACCCAGGACTCATTGAGACTGTAGTGTATGTTTTCCTTCACCCCTCTAAAGTTTTCCAGCTCATTGCTTTGAAGAAATGACTTTGTGATAAATAAAACTTATTTTGAGCTATTTACAGCGTTTTGGGTTTTTGGGAGTTCCAGTTTCCTACAGGAGGGCAAGAAGCAATCCCCTGGGGGAAAGATGCCACGGCACAGAGGGGCCTTCCCATTATGTGCTCCCAAAGGTAACGAAAGTGATGAAAGAACGGATGAAACGAAGGAAAACATTTCTGCGCACAACTCTAAGGACAGAGAATAATGTTGAATATTTCTTCCCTCTTCAAGCTGTAAAAAAATGCAATACTAAGAAGTTAAGTATTAAAACAGCATGCTACCTTTCCATGAGACTCCATGCCTGTTTCTTGAGACGGCCTCCTTGCATCACTTAATGCAGAGCTAGCCTTGATATTATCCTCACAAGGCAAATTTAGGGAAGGAAAAAGAGAAGGGGTTGGAGGAATGTTCTCTCCTCAGAAATGCAGTTCTGCTCTTGGAAAAGTTACTTTGGGGACTCCAGCTCGCAAAGCCCCGCAGCCAGAGCGGCCACTGGGAGCCATAGCCCAACGAAGGCATTTCTCTCCCCAAACTTTGGATTGAGTCCTCTTTAGAATCATAGAATCAAAGAGTTGGAAGAGACCTCATGGGCCATCCAGTACAACCCCCAGAAAAAGAAGCAGGAATATTGCATTCAAATCACCCCTGACAGATGGCCATCCAGTCTCTGTTTCAAAACTTCCAAAGAAGGAGCCTCCACAACATTCAGGGACAGAGAGTTCCACTGCTGAACGGCTCTCACAGTCAGGAAGTTCTTCCTCATGTTCAGATGGAATCTCCTTTCTTGTAGTTTGAAGCCATTGTTTTGCGTCCTAGTCTCCAGGGAAGCAGAAAACAAGCTTGCTCCCTCCTCCCTGTGGCTTCCTCTCACATATTTATACATGGCTATCATATCTCCTCTCAGCCTTATCTTCTTCAGGCTAAACATGCCCAGCTCCTTAAGCCGCTCCTCATAGGGCTTGTTCTCCAGACCCTTGATCATTTTAGTCGCCCTCCTCTGGACACATTCCAGCTTGTCAATATCTCTCTTGAATTGTGGTGCCCAGAATTGGACACAATATTCCAGGTGTGGTCTAACCAAAGCAGAATAGAGGGGTAGCATGACTTCCCTAGATCTAGACACTATGCTCCTATTGATGCAGGACAAAATCCCATTGGCTTTTTTTGCCGCCACATCACATTGTTGGCTCATGTTTAACTTGTTGTCCACAAGGACTCCAAGATCTTTTTCACACGTACTGCTCTTGAGCCAGACATCCCCCATTCTGTATCTTTGCATTTTTTTTCTGCCTAAGTGGAGTATCTTGCATTTGTCCCTGTTGAACTTCATTTTGTTAGTTTTGGCCCATCTTCTCTAATCTGTCAAGATCGTTTTGAATCCTGCTCCTGTCCTCTGAAGTATTGTCTCTCCCTCCCAATTTGGTGTCATCTGCAAACTTGATGATCCTGCCTTCTAGCCCTTCATCTAAGTCATTAATAAAGATGTTGAACAGGACCGGGCCCAGGACCGAACCCTGCGGCACTCCACTTGTCACTTCTTTCCACTTCTTTCTAACGTGTGCAAATCTTTCCCTGAATCACAGGCTATTTAACTCCTCTGTAAATGACAAGTGGAGAGGAAACACAAGCGTCATCCGTTTAGCAAAGCATTTTATGCCTTTGTGAAGACTGGAAAATTGAGCCTTGTCACGATATCTCTTGCTGATGGCTCCCTCCGGCGAAGTCGTCCCATACACGAGGGGGAAAATAAACTGGATGACGAAAACCCCACTTTGTTAATGTTTGCCATAACTTGACCAAAAAAAAGCGAGTTAAGGCTGTTTTATTGCTGACTTCTTCAGATTCATTGGGGGCCAAGGGGGAGGCGAGAGGGCCCGGCCACCTCCAGTTCCAATAAGACGCACTAAAAAGGCTGTCATTCTCCCCTCTGAATTTCCTGACTTCCGTCAGTTTGAGTGAGACCTTTTAATGCTCTTTAAACACAGATTTCTGAAAGTAATAGAATCATGGCAGAGAAATGATGCCATATGTCACATAAACCTGGATGTTAAGAGGTACTATAATGTAGTAATGTGGCTCCCAGTCTGCCAGAATCCCTCTTCTAAATGAAAATTGATTTCCCCCTTCGTTCCTTCTCTTCCTCTTCGGCTTCTGAAGAGTTCCTTGCTGGATATATATATATATATATATATATATATATATATATATATATATATAGTGAAATATATTGAATGAAGTTCACATTTAGTTTTATTTGTTTTAAAGCCTCTTTCTTCCAAGCAGGACAGAGATATGGAGGCAGCTCCTAATAAATTAAAATAAGATAAATTACACCCAACAGGTTGCTGAATGCTGACAGTTAACACGGTGCTTTATATCTTCAGGAACAGAATCGCTGTGGAGGTCTCATAGGAAGACTGCAGATGCCTGAGGACAATTTGATTAATTGGACACACACACACACACACACACACACACACACACACACACACACCCTTCTGATTGAAAGCCTGTTGTCTCTTTACCCGCCTTCGCCTTCCTTTCCTGCTTCATTATTTATTCCTGAGTTGGTTCTACCATGAGACACAATGAAACAACTGCCTCAGATGGAAGAAGAAGTAGTGCAATGTTTTGATGCAATTCGTTATTATGGCATTGAATGTTTGCCATATGTGTTGGAAACCACCCTGAGTCCCTTCAGGGAGATAAGGCAGTCTATAAATAAAGTAAAATTATTATTATTGTTATTATTATGATTTGAAACACAACAAGATGAGTCCACAGCAAACAAGATCACTCTGCTGGCTGTTGTATTGGATCACACGTCGGACACTTCCCAAGTGTCTAGGACTGTGTACTGTATCGGTGAATAATGTGTGCAGATCCCAGTAAGGTGGCCTTCTGAAGCTTGCAGATGGTAATTTTGTCAGCGCTGGTTGTGTTTAAGTGCAGGCCAAGGTCTTTAGGAACTGTACCCAGTGTGCCGATCACCACTGGGACCACCTTGACTGGTTTGTGCCAGAGTCTTCGCAGTTCGATCTTTAAATCCTCATATCGTGTCAGCTTTTCCAGTTGTTTCTCTTCAATCCTGCTGACACCTGGGATTGCAACTTCCACGATCCATACTTTGTTTTTTAACACGATTGGGAGGTCAGAAGTATTGTGTTCCAGAACTCTGTTAGTCTGAATTCAGTGGTCCCAGAGTAGCTTGACATGTTCATTCTCTGTAACATTTTCAGGCTTGTGATCCCACCGGTTCTTTGTTGCAGGCAGATGGTATTTGTGGCACAAGTTCCAATGAATCATCTGAGCAATGGTGTTATACCTCCTCTTGTAGTCTGTCTGCGTGATCTTCTTGCAGCAGCTGAGGATGTGATCTATCGTTTCATCTGCTTCCTTGCAGAGTCTACATTTGGGATCTGTCGTCGACTTTTCAATTCTGGCTTTGATGACATTGGTTCTAATGGCTTGTTCCTGGGCTGCCAGAATCAGGCCCTCCTTTGTCTCCTTTTTCAAAGTTCCATTTGTGAGCCACAGCCATGTTTTTTTCTTTGTCAATTTGGCTTTCAATGTTTCCCAGGAACTGTCCATGGAGAGCCTTCTTTGGACAGTTTTCTCTTCTGCTCTGGATTGTGTTTCTACAGTATTCACTCTTTGTTGTTGTTGTTGTTGTTGTTGTTGTTACTACTACTACTACTACTACTACTACTACGAGGGTTGAATGAAAAGTAATGCCTCCACCTTCGTAACTCCTCAACAGATGGCAGTACTGATATGTGGCAGGTACTGGCTTATTTAGTAGACTCTCCTCTACAGTTCAATTTGTGCAAGAAGCCTTAACATTGAACGGTTGTGTTGTTGAAGTGCAAAGTATGGAGCCCTGTGCAGATGGCCGGTCAATGCGACTTAAGCAACATGCAGTCATTGAATTCTTGACAGCAGAAGGTGTCACCCCAAAGGAGATTCATCAGAGAATGCAAACTGTTTATGGTGGTTGTGATGATGTGAGTACTGCATGTCATTGGGCGAGTAAGTTTAAAGATGTTGGGAACATCAGACTTGCGTGACAAACAAAGAGTTGGACGTCCTGTGACTGCAACCACCGAGTTTCACAAGCAAAAGGGTGACAGGTTGATTCAGGACAATTGTTGTATCACTCAGATAGAAATTTCAAGCATAATTGGAATTTCACAAGAACGTGTGGGTCACATTATTGCTTTGCTTGACTATCAGAAGATGTGTGCATGATGGGTACATTGAGAGGACTGTGAGATGCTCGTTGCGGAAACAGAGTGTTGACTTCTTCAGTGACGGCTTCAGAAAACTTTTTCATCATTGTCAGAAATGTATCCAATTGTCTGTTGATTATGTGGAAAAGTGAATTGTAGTTAAAGAACATATTCTAAGGATTATTTCTGCATTTGATTTATTAAAATATTCCCATCCAAACCCAAGTAACGAAGGTGGAGGCATTACTTTTCATTCAACCCTCATAGACACTGTATATACAGAAGCCCCTGGTGGTGCAGTGGGTTAAACTGCTGAGCTGCTGAACTTGCTGACCAAAAGGTCAGCAGTTCGAATTCAGGGAGTGAAGTGAGCTCTCCCTATTCGTAGGCGAATGACTGAGCCCGTGGCAGTACATTTGTTGAAATGCCAAGCAGTCCTTTGTTGCCCTAAAAAGGAGGGATGTAAAGTTGGCGAAACAGTTTATACATTTTTCTTTTGCATGCATGAATAAAGAAAAGGCTACTCTTGGAATGCAAATGATCCTTGCGTTACAAGAATATCAGAAGGACCATTGGCTTCCTAAGACAAGACCAACAATCCAGAGAAATGGCTTGCACAACCCACTAAGTTTCATAGCTGGGTAGAAGAGAAAGTTTTTGGACGGTTCCATTTTTAAAACTTGTGGAAACAAACCAAATAATGGCTTTGAATGAGCAAGAACAAACATGAGAATCATCCAGTTGTCCCCTTCAAGAGAAAGATTTATTTATTTAACGTGTCAGAAGCAAATTGAAAGTACTATTGTAATGTATTTAAAAACAGAAACAAAGTTAAAAACTTGGCATTGTACTAAATATTTTTTGACCAGACGTTGGCCCCTTGGAGTGCCTCTGGTGTCACTGTAAGAAGGTCCTCCATTGTGCATGTGGCAGGGCTCAGGCTGCATTGCAGCAGGTGGTCAGTGGTTTGCTCTTCTCCACACTCGCATGTCGTGGATTCCACTTTGTAGCCCCATTTCTTAAGATTGGTTCTGCATCTTGTGGTGCCAGAACGCAGTCTGTTCAGGGTCTTCCAAGTCACCCAGTCCTCTGTGTGCCCAGGGGGGAGTCTCTCATTTGGTATCAACCATTGATTGAGGTTCTGAGTTTTAGCCTGCCACTTTTGGACTCTCGCTTGCTGAGGTGTTCCAGCGAGTGTCTCTGTAGATCTTAGAAAACTATTTCTTGATTTAAGTCATTGCCGTGCTGACTGATACCCAAACAAGGGATGAGCTGGAGATGTCACTGCCTTGGTCCTTTCACTATTGGTTGCTACTCCCTGGCGGATGTCAGGTGGTGCAATACTGGCTAGACAGTGTAATTTCTCCAGTGGTGTAGGTCTCAGACACCCGTGATAATGCGGCATGTCTCATTAAGAGCCACATCGACTGTTTTAGCATGGTGAGCTGTATTCCACACTGGGCATGTGTACTCAATGGATGGATGGCCATCTGTCAGGGGTGCTTTGAATGCAATATTCCTGCTTCTTGGCAGGGGGTTGGACTGGATGGCCCATGAGGTCTCTTCCAACTCTTTGATTCTATGATTCAACAGCAGAGTAGCATAACGCAAAGGCAGATGTCTTCACTGTGTCTGGTTGTGATTCCCAGGTTGTGCCAGTCAGCTTTCGTATGATATTGTTTCTAGCACCCACTTTTTGCTTGATGTTCAGGCAGTGCTTCTTGTAAGTCAGAGTGTGGTCCAAAGTGACTCTCAGGTATTTGGATGTGCTGCAATGGTCCAGTGGGATTCCTTCACAGGTCATCCTCAGAGCTCTTTCGAAAGCTCCCACCATCCTACAATAGTGGGAAATGGCACCGAAGATATAACTCTGACCTCCTGTTTGTGAGTGATGGCATTGTGCAGCAATGCACTAAATCAGTGGGCCCACCAATACCAAACATACAGCATCGGTCGATTGGATGCCGATCGTTCCCAAGTATAAGGCCTCTGGAAGTTTGAGTTAAACGAAGAATCAACTTCAGAAAGAGTAAAATGTCAGTCCAGAAATGGACAAGAAAGACTTTTGGGAACAGGACCACAAATTACACATTTAGTTGGGAAGTTGGTGGAGATTAGAAAACTATGGCAGCCTTATCCTTCTTCTTGTTAACATGGGTCATGAAAGCAATTATTAGAACGGATGAATACATAGTTTGGGGAGAAGCATCTAAAACTACAAGTCATGGTCAAACTTCAGCCCTCCAGGTGTTTTGGACTCCAACTCCCACAATTCCTAACAGCCTACCGGCTGTTAGGAATTGTGGGAGTTGGAGTCCAAAACACCTGGAGGGCCGAAGTTTGCCCATACCTGGAAACTACACAAATGCCCCACACATATGTAGGATTCTCACCTAATTAAGGAAATCTGACTCAAGCGACTGTCTGTATAACTGATGAAATGTGTATCATTTTTCACTACAATAACAACAAGGTTTTCTGGGTACACAAGTGTAGATATCTATGATATAGATTGGAACTTTATGAGTAGATGATAAAATGCTTTCTCCCCAGAATGTTGCCAGATAATGGCCTTCAATTAATAGTCAATCAATTATGTTTCGGCACAATTGTCAACACTTAAGTTGCCGGGTATGTTGTTTTGGAAAATAACATCTGAGGAAACAAAAATGCTTCGATTTGCTGGATATTTTATTAAAGCCCGGAACCTTAATGAGCTTGCTGTGTTTAAAACCACCGGGTCTGTGTGTTTACAGCTGTGTTTTAGTTAAATGTTTGGCTTGCATTATTTATAGAAGCTTAAAACTCAATAAGGCAAATTTTCACAAAAGAAAAAAAAAGTCCCAGTGATAAAAACCAGGGACCTATGAAATATCTGTTTTGATGAAAATAATCTAACAGCTTCAGCACTTAGCTGCATACCAAACAGTCCCTGATACTCAGCAGTTCCATCCTCATAGACTGATAATACATATATTTGGCATGTATCTCTAAGTCTGGATCTACACTGCCCTCAGCCCAGGATCTGATCCTAGATTATCTTGTTATCCCAGATTATCTGGCAGTGTAGACTCATATAATCCAGTTCAAAACAGATAATCTGGGGGCCCTTCCACGCAGTTGAATAAAATCCCACATTTTCTGCTGTGAAGTGAGATATATGGCAGTGTGGACTCAGATATTCCAGTTCAAAGTGGATGCCATGGGTGTTCTGGTACAGCTGTACCAGGAGCTCCAATTTTGTTTGCTTTGCATTGAATGTTTGTTTGTAGTCCTAAATTTCAGGGACTCTGCAGATAGGTGGCTTCCTTTGGCTGCAGTCATAGGGCAGGCCACCTGTCCGTCATCATTACGTTTTGGTCCTGCCCCTTGCTCAGGGCAATTGGAAGGGAAGTGGGCCATTTTGTTAATTAGTCTCAGCCAGGTTAGCTTATGTATAGGATGTGTGTAACTTCCCCTGTACAAAAGCTTCAACCTTTAAGAACTCCAGGGAAGCATTCCTACAGCTTTAAGCCGCCCTGAGTCCCCCCTCGGGGGTGAGAAGGGCGGGGTATAAGTAGCTGAAATAAATAAATAAGAATTTCAAGGAAAAGAGCCTTAAAGACTAAAGAACTCCAGCTGGAGAACATCCACTGCCTTGCTGGTAGGTTCACTCGGCGTCCAAGAAGCAGTTCAGCTCGGTAGTGGAGCCCACATCAGTGAGGGTTGGATTTCAGTCAGCCTGGGAGAAGTTAAAAAGGGGAATTTTCCTTTAAAGAAAAGGTTATTGAAGATAGTGCCTTTCCCCTGTGGACAAGATTGAGAGAGACAGTGGTTTATCAAGAAAGCCTTGAAGTATCTGTTTGATTTCATTAATAAAAGACTTTGTTGTACTTCTCAAGTCATCTGAAGATTCTTTGTAGTGGAAACCTCTGAGAACTTCTCCTTGGGCCCCTGGCTTCCCGCTGGGCAAAGGTTACACATCCTATTTTTAAAGTCAACCAAATACAGGCCCAGCGCGCGACAGAACAATGGGTTATTCTGCCTTAATATTCTGGGTTATATGGCTATGTGGAAGGGCCCTGGATTACCTGTTTTGATAATCTGGATTATATGACAGTGTAAGGGAAGGATATTAGAGGCAAAGATGAAGTATTTTGGCCACATAATGAGAAGACAGGAAAGCTTAGAGAAGACAATGATGTTGGGGAAAATTGAAGGAAAAAGAAAGAGGGGCCGACCAAGGGCAAGATGGATGGATATTATCCTTGAAGTGGCTGGCTTGACCTTGAGGGAGCTGGGGGTGGTGACGGCCGACAGGGAGCTCTGGGGTGGGCTGGTCCATGAGGTCACGAAGAGTCAGAAGTGACTGAACGAATAAACAACATGACAGTGTAGATCCAGCCTGAGTTCATAGTCTGCAAGGGAGAGAGAAGAGTGAAGAGGTAGAAATTCGCCTTTCCCATTACATTCAGGCAAAAGCAAACTGCTGCACTCTCTCTTAACTTGTTTGTTGTTGTTGTTGTTGTTGTTGTTGTTGTTGTTGTTGTTAGCCCTCTTGACTAGCGTTGTGTATGGAACCATTTTCCTTCATTTCATCCCTTCTTTTGTTATTTTTGTTACCTTTGGGAGCATGTAATGGGAAGGCCCCTCCTGGTACGAAAACCAGCTTGACACGAAAGCAAGCAGGAGCTGATTCCAGCTCCTCACCTGATTTTCATGAGCATGTGGCACTCCATGCCTCCTTGCCTTGGAATGAGCGCATGTGTGGCATGCAGTCCCAAAAAGCAACACACCTGCCTGCAGCCGATCACCTCCTCTGGAGTAAGAATCAGAACTTGCCTCCTTGCCATGGAAAGAGAGTGCATGTGTGAAATGCAGACCCCAGAAAGCGTGCACACCTGCCTGCAGCTGAGCACCTTCTCTGGAGTAAGAATCAGAACTTGTCTCCTTGCGTTGGAAAGAGAATGCATGTGTGGCGTGCAGACCCAAAAAGCAATGCACCTGCTTGCAGCCGATAGCCTCCTCTGGAGTAAGAATCAGAACTTGTCTCCTTGCCTTGGAAAGAGAATGCGTGTGTGGCATGCAGACCCAAAAAACGTATACACCTGCCTGCAGCTGAGCACCTCCTCTGGAGTAAGAATGAGAACTTGCCTCCTTGCCTTAGAAAGAGCATGCATGTGTGGCATGCAGACCCAAAAAGCAGTGCACCTGCCTGCAGCCAATCACCTCCTCTGGAGTAAGAATGAGAACTTGCCATGGAAAGAGAGTGCATGTGTGGTGTGCAGGCCTAGAAAGCATGTGCACTGCCTGCAGCGAAGCACCTCTTCTGCAGTAAGAATGGGAACTTGCCTCCTTGCCTTCTAAAGAGAGAGCATGTGAGCCATGCAGGCCCAGAAAGCATGCACATTTGCCTACAGCCAAGCTCCTCCTCTGGAGTAAGAGAACTTGCCCCCTTGCCTTGGAAAATACATGTGGTGTTCAGGCCCAAAAAGCATGCCTGCCTACAGCCAAGCACCTCCATTAGATTAAGAAACAGGTATGAAGCCCACTTAAAGCATGGACCTGCCTGCAGCTGAGCATCTCCCCTCTAGAGCAGTGTTTCTCAACCTGGGGGTCGGGACCCCTGAAGGGGTCGTGAGGGGGTGCCAGAGGGGTCGCCAAAGACCATCACAGACAGTATTTTCTGTTGGTCATGGGAGTTCTGTGTGGGAAGTTTGGTCTGATTCTATCGTTGGTGGGCTTCAGAATGCTCTTTGGTAGTAGGTGAACTGTAAATCCCAGCAACTACAACTCCCCAATTTCAAGGTCTATTTCCCCTGAACTTCACCAGTGTTTGGGCATATTGAGTATTCGTGCAAAGTTTGATCCAGATCCATCATTGTTTGAGTCCACAGTGCTCTCTGGATGTAGGCGAACTACAACTCTAAAACCCAAGGTCAATGCCCACCAAACCCTTCCAGCATTTTCTGTTGGTCATGAGAGTTCTGTGTGCCAAGTTTGGTTCAAGTCCATTGTTAGTGTAGTTCAGAATGCTCTTTGAATGTAGGTGAACTATAAATCCCAGCAACTTCAACTCCCCCAAGTCAAGGTCTATTTCCCCCAAACTTCACCAGTGTTCACATTTGGACATATTGAGTATCTGTGCAAAGTTTGATCCAGATCCATCATTGTTTGAGTCCACAGTGCTCTCTGGATGTAGGCGAACTACAACTCTAAAACCCAAGGTCATTGCTCACCAAACCCTTCCAGCATTTTCTGTTGGTCATGAGAGTTCTGTGTGCCAAGTTTGGTTCAAGTCCATTGTTAGTGTAGTTCAGAATGCTCTTTGAATGTAGGTGAACTATAAATCCCAGCAACTTCAACTCCCCCATGTCAAGGTCTATTTCCCCCAAACTTCACCAGTGCACATATTTGGGCATATTGAGTATTTGTGCCAAGTTTGGTACAGACCCATCATTGTTTGAGCCCACAGTGCTCTCTGGCTGTAGCTGAACTACAACTCCCAAACTCACCAAACCCCATCCTCCCACCAATCCTCCCATCCCAACCCCACCAGTATTCAAATTTGGGCATATCGGGTATTTGTGCCAAATTTGGTCCAGTGAATGGGAATAAATCCTGCAGATCAGATATTTACATAACGATTCATAACAGTAGCAAAATTACAATTATAAAGTAGCAACGAAAATAATTTAATGGCTGGGGGTCACCACAACATGAGGAACTGTATTAAGGGGCCGCGGCACTAGGAATGTTGAGAACCACTGCTCTAGAGTAAAACAGCTTAAATGCCCAAAATGATGGGAAGGGAAGCCTGGGAAGTCCCCCACCCCATAGAAAATGGATCTTTTGATACCCAATAGCGAAAACAGATATCTGCCCTCCCAATTTTAGGAGGCTCCCAAAAAAATGGATCAGGGCCCCCAGCAAAAGCCAGGACACAAAGTGGATCAAAGTCTACTCCAAATGCAGAACTGTATTCTTGACTGCATTCAGATGTTGGAACTGATTCTTTAAATGGGGGATTGAGGGCCTATCAGAGACTCATAAGAAGCTTCAGGACCACAAAATCACACCTGTGAGACCCATATAGTTTGCAGCCCAAAATTTGGCCATTCCTGTTCTATGAGTGTACAATTAGAGAGAGGGGAAATTCGGCTCTCTCCATACATGGCTATATTACACTTTTTATCACATGTCCTGTTTACTTCTTTCCAAGCGAAAGGATCTAAAAAACTGTAAAGTATCTTTTGAGCAGCTGTCGTAGGATAGTAAAGCTTTTTTTTTTGTATACCTCTAGCCAATCATGCCATGAGATCATACTGCGAAGCACGACAACAAATGTACAATTCTTCTCCGACTAATGTTAAATGGGTTACAACTAACAAGTGAGCTTGGCTTTTGGGATTTTAGCACTACACAAGCACAAGCACTTGTTTCATGCAAAAATAAATCTGAAGAGAAAATGTGTTTTTTCTTCTTCCCTGACAACATGTTTTAATGTCTCCGGCAATGCCTGGAGAGCAATATGCATATTTATATTCTCATAGGGCTTGGCACAACTGCCTCGCACACGGTATGTGTGAAACACATGACAATCACGACCGCAAAGTGTAAACACTTGCAGATAAAGCTTGCAAACCCAAAAGTTTTCAAAGAAACTGTCTAGAATATTATTCTAAAGTTCAAATGGGTCTGCAGAAATGCCTAGCATTTGGGAAGCACATATGTTGTTTTGGAAGCACTTTGCAAATTTATCACAATCGTTCTTAACAACAGGAGTGTAAGTTAGGTAGGCTGGTGTCTTGTCTTTGACACAGCAGAAGGGCCAGGTTCCGCTCTGGTTTACGTAATGCTCAGCTTAATTTCAGGCAGCTAAGCTTGATGTGGTGCTTGGGGTGGGGTTCAGAGGGGCAAAGACAGCAAAAGGGGGGTTGTAAAGAGGGGGTGGCTATCAAAACAAAGCTATGCAACCCTTCAACATAACTTCCCTTTACAAAATCGCAGGGCAAGTGGCTTAGCCTGACTTAAAGGATCTACACCAGGCATGGGCAAACTTGGATCCTCCAGGTGCTTTGGACGTCAACTCCTACAATTCCTTCAGTAGGAGGACAACATCCTTCAGTATGTGAATGGCATACTCATAGTACAGGCATGGTCAAACTTGGACCCTCCAGGTGCTTTGGACATCAACTCCCACAGTTCCTTCAGTACAAGGACAACATGCTTCAGTACATGGACAAAATACTCGTGGCACATACATGGACCAACTTGGGCCCTCCAGGTGTTTTGGACTTCAACTCCCACAATTTCTTCAGTACATGGACAACATCCTTCAGTACATGGACAACATACTCATAACACAGGCATGGACCAACTTGGGCCCTCCAGGTATTTTGGACTTCAACTCTCACAATTCCTTCAGTACATGGACAAGATACTCAGGGCACCGGCATGGACCAACTTGGGCCCTCCAGGTGTTTTGGACTTCAACTCCCACAATTCCTTCAGTGTGTGGACAACATGCTTCAGTCCATGGACAACATACTCAGGGCACAGGCATGAACCAACTTGGGTCCTCCAGGTGTTTTGGACTTCAACTCCCATAATTCCTTGAGTACATGGACAGCATGCTTCAGTACATGGAAAACATATGCAGAGCACAGGCATGAACCAACTTGGGCCCTCCAGGTGTTTTGGACTTCAACTCCTACAATTCCTTCAGTACGTGGACAACATGCTTCAGTACATGGACAACATACTTGTGGTACATACATGGACCAACTTGGGCCTTCCAAGTGTTTTGGACTTCAACTCCCACAATTCCTTCAGTACATGGACAAGATACTCATAGCACAGGCATGGACCAACTTGGGCCCTCCTGATATTTTGGACTTCAACTCCCACAATTCCTTCAGTAGGTGGACGTGGACAACATCCTTCAGTACAT
This sequence comes from Anolis sagrei ordinatus, assembly GCF_025583915.1. Taxonomy (NCBI): domain Eukaryota; kingdom Metazoa; phylum Chordata; class Lepidosauria; order Squamata; family Anolidae; genus Anolis; species Anolis sagrei. The sequence continues at coordinate 103,171,170 of NW_026847771.1, read as the reverse complement.
GGACAACATACTCATGGCACAGGCATGGACCAACTTGGGCCCTCCAGGTATTTTGGACATCAACTCCCACAATTCCTTCAGTAGCTGGACAATATCCTTCAGTACATGGACAACATACTCATAGCACAGGCATGGACCAACTTCAGTCCTCCAATTCCTTCAGTATGTGGACAACATGCTTCAGTCCATGGACAACATACGGCACGGGCATGAACCAACTTGGGTCCTCCAGGTGTTTTGGACTTCAACTCCCACAATTCCTTCAGTACATGGACAAGATACTCATAACACAGGCATGGACCAACTTGGGCCCTCCAGGTATTTTGGACTTCAACTCTCACAATTCCTTCAGTATGTGGACAACATCCTTCAGTACATGAACAACATACTCATAGCACAGGCATGAACCAACTTGGGTCCTCCAGGTGTTTTGGACTTCAACTCCCACAGTTTCCTGAAGCTGTTAGGAAGGGGCCTGAGGCTGTTAGAAATTGTGGGAGTTGAAGTCCAAAACACCTGGAGGACCCACATTAGTTCATGCCCAATCTACACAATGTGTTGAGTCTGACCATCAATAAGTTCAGTGCCTTTGGTGGCTCTTTTAAACTTCAAACCAGAACCTAAAGCAGCTATGATACGTTCAGTAGTACAAATTCATCACTGAGTTCCACCAACATGATGCTGTTCACAGCATTGTTCTCCGAAGGATATGTGGCCCTCAATCGTGAAAAGGTTCGCCATCCCTATTATGGTCCAGTGGATCTCAAGTTTTGGAAACCCCGAGGTATTTAACCAGTTTCCCTAAACCTTTGGATAGTGGCCAGCATATTCCAATGGTCATGATTCTGATAGCTGAAGTCCCAAATATCTGGAGGGCCAACTTTGGAGAACCATACGGTAGTAGACAGAATTGACCTGGATGTAACTATTTCAGTGGCCAACACACATTTTGCTGTCTCAAATGTTAGACCTGTTTCTGGGTATATTTGACTTGCTAATCCCAAAAATGGGACCAGTTTTCCCCTATCAACTCTAGTTTGTGAGATACAGAAAATATGCTATGACACTGATCTCCTCACCCATAGGAAATAATTATAACCATATCTAAGAAAGTACAGTTGAGGTGGTCTATCTATCCAATACAGTTTTCTGAATCAGTGGCCCAGGAACAGACCTAAAACCTGTTAGATATATAAATTCTAAATATGTGGAATGGCTTGGTCATTTGACCAGAGACAAACTTAGGACCCTTCCACACAGCCCTATATCCCACAATACCTGCTTTGAACTGGATTATCTGAGTCCACACTCAGGTAATGTGGGATTTTCTGCCTTGATATTCTGGGATATTGGGCTGTGTGGAAGGGCCCTAATTCGTTTGGAGAAGTTTAGCCTTTCTTTTTAGCATAACATTAGCAGAATAAAAATACAACATATGAGCACAGGCATAAAAAGAATTGCAGGATGGCTTGCTTTGTAAATAAGATACAGGCAGAGTCAAAACTTACTTAATGATTGATCACAGCACCCCCTTGGCATGCAAAGCAATGTATGTTCAGTAGCCAGAAAATAAAGGACTTCACATCAATCTGGTTGATGTAATTAAAATAGTTTACTCATGAAAACTTATGTAAAAGGAGATTTCACTGGCACTGGATAACATCTTTGGAGAACATCAAAAGTTATAATCCAAAGATAGGTGGTAAAGAATAGATTTCTCTAGCTTGAGTGAAGGGCTAAGGAAGATCAGGCCATGTGGCATGCAAGCTACGATGGTTGAATGAAAAGTAATGCCTCCATCTTCGTTACTTGGGTTTGGATGGGAATATTTTAATAAATCAAACGCAGAAATAATCCTTAGAATGTGCTCTTTAACTACCACTATTCACTTTGCCACATAAACACCAGACAATTGGATACATTTCTGCCAACAATGAACAAGTTTTCTGAAGCTGTCACGGAAGAAGTCTGTGCGCTTTCATTTCAGGCGTCAACATCCTGGGTACCCATCCTGCACAGATCTTCCGATACCCAAGCAAAACAATAATGTGACCCATACGTTCTTGTGAAATGCTGATTATGCTTGAAATTTCTCTCTGAGTATTATGACAATTGTCCTGAATCAATCTGTCAACCTTTTGCTTGTGAAACTCGGTGGTTGCTGTCACAGGACGTCCAACTCTTTGTTTGTCAGGCAAGTCAGATGTTCCCACCTAAACATATTTATACTTAATTGTCCAACGACACACAGTACTCACATCAACACAATTACCATAAAGAGCTTGCATTCTCTTTATGGTATCTCTGATGAATCTCCTTTGGGGTGACACCTTCTGCTGTCAAGAATTCAATGACTGCACATTGCTTAAGTCGCATTGGTTCCATACTTCTCACTTTAATAACATAACCGTTCAATGCGAAGGCTTCCTGTCAAAATGGAACTGTAGAGGAGAGTCTACTGAACAAGCCAGTACCTGCTGCATACCTGTATTGCCATCTGTTCAGGAGTTATGAAGGTGGAGGCATTACTTTTCATTAAACCCTCGTACATTGCGAAAACGGGATTTTTGGGAAATGAAGGCCAAAACATCTGGCGACCCACAGGTTGAGAACCAATGTTCTAGAAGATGCTCAAATCCTATGCAAATGTTATTTGAGGGTACCATAAAAACTAATAGAAAGGAAATGAGGCAAAGACAGAAACATGGAAACAACAATTTCAATGTGCATGCAAGATTGTTAGTTTCCCAACAAAACCCAAGACACAAAGATTTCTTTTGTTGGGCTGTTATCCAATGGTATAAGTTATCATTCTTTGTATTGTCAAAGGCTTTCATGGCTGGAATCACTGGGTTGTTGTTGATTTTTTGGGCTATATGGCCATGTCCTAGAAGCATTCTCTCCTGACATTTCATCTGCATCTATGGCAAGCATCCTTCTGTCTTGGAACAGTTTCTCCCCATAGAGATGTTCAATGTATTGTCGAAGGCTTTCATGGCTGGAATCAGTGGGTTGTTGTAGGTTTTTTGGGCTATATGGCCATGTCCTAGAAGCATTCTCTCCTGACATTTCACCTGCATCTATTGCAAGCAAAGTGTGTGTGTGTGTGTGTGTGTTGGAACAGTTTCTCCCTGTAGAGATGTTCAATGTATTGTCGAAGGCTTTCATGGCTGGAATCATTGGGTTGTTGTAGGTTTTTTGGGCTGTATGGCCATGTTCTAGAAGCATTCTCTCCTGACGTTTCACCTGCATCTATGGCAATCATCCTGTGTGTCTTGGAACAGTTTCTCCTCATAGAGATGTTCAATGTATTGTCAAAGGCTTTCATGGCTGGAATCACTGGGCTGCTGTAGGTTTTTGAGGCTATATGGCCATGTTCCAGAAGCATTCTCTCCTGATGTTTCGCCTGCATCTGTGGCAAGCATCCTGTGTGTCTTGGAACAGTTTCTCCCCGTAGAGATGTTCTTTGGTTTACTTACAGTCATCTAACTACCACCATATTTACATTGGCAATCCACAAGAGTGACAGCTACAAATCAGGTGACAGCACAAGAGAGGTTTCCCATCACATTTCTGCATCCAATCTGTGTTTATTTCAATTGAGGAGTGTAGGATTGTGCAAAGAAGTACTGGATACCTCCTTGTGCAACATCCAAGACAAGTACTTATGATGACCTATCTTCCTAATTATCCATTGAACGTCACTAAAAGGATTCAGAAACATTTCCTAGTAGTTGGTGTGTTTATTGATAGGCTGTTCTAACATGTACTATTATTTGCTGTGATGCCCAGAGGCCCAGCAGCAGCAGAAGAAGAAAGAAGACATGGTTATAAGACTTCTGGAATGATGTAAACATTGAGATAACTGTTTACCCCCAAAGCAGTGTTCGGAGCAGAGCACGGAGCATCTCTGAGCCTTCTTTCCAGAGAGGCGTTTCTTAATCCAAATTTCCCCGTGTTGGCTTTGTCGCCTCGTTTGTTCTCTTGGAGTCCATCGTGAAGATGGAAGAGCCGAGGGTGGCAGCATCTCACCCGTTCACGTTAAGTGACTCTGAGGCTGATGGAGGGTGGCCGGGTGCTGTGAATTAGCAAGTACTCTAAGTGAGCGCAATAAAAAATAAATCAAGGATGCCGCATTGCCAAAATGGGCTTTGTTCATTTGTTTCTGACAAGTTCAAGTTTGGCGTTAATTATTCATCAGGCTTCTTTGCGCGGCAGACTAGCAAAATGTGCCGCAGCCTACTTTGTAAAAGTAATGAAGTCCGTGTACCAGGAGGAGAGACCGGGTGGCAGCTCTTCTGTGTGACTTCGTTGCAGGATGAAATGTTGGAGGGAGGGGATTCATTAAGCAGGCCCAGGAGGAGGCCTTCTGTTACATCACATCAGAACTAGAACAGACCTGTGGTTTGAGTGCAGGAGACCAGCATTCAAATCCTCGCCTGGTCACAGAAACCAACTGGTGTGACCTTGGGAAAGCCACATTCTCTCAGGCTTAGAGAAAGACATTGCAAGCCTCCTTTGAAGACATCTTGCCAGGAAAGTTGGATGATAGGCAGGGGCGGCTGAACCATTAGGCAATATTACGCATTTGCGTAGAGCGCCAACCCCTGAGGAGTTTTCAGTGATTGGTTTGGACCCACACGATCTCTTCGTTCATCTGGAGAGGCCCTGTTCACGATCCCACCTGCGCGATTGGTGGGAACGAGGGACAGGGCCTTCTCGGTGATGGCCCCACGACTCTGGAACTCCCTCCCCAAGGACATCAGGCATGCCCCAACATTGGCAGTCTTTAGAAGGAGCATGAAAACATGGATGTTCCAGTGTGCCTTCGCAGATCAAGGTATCCCAAGCAATTTGTCCCAAATGCACTTTACGAGAGAGTTAGAATTGTCTGTACACCCACTTATCCCTAAAATATCCATCCTATTTCACCTGGACATGCCCAGCATTTTTTTAAAAAATTTAACCATTACATTTGGCCCTGCCACAGGTTTTAAATGCGTCGTGATATTTTTGTTATTGTTTTGCACCCCTCCCCCCCCCAAACCAATCACTGATATATATTTTCTGTTTGTCGTGGGAGTTCTGTGTGCCATATTTTGTTCAATTCCATCATTGGTGGAGTTCAGAATGCTCTTTGATTGTAGGTGAACTATACATCCCAGTAACTACAACTCTCATATGTCAAAGTCTATTTCCCCCCAAGAGTGCCTCAAGAGCGCCCCTGGGCAAAATCAAGTATACTGCAAATGCTTACTTTGCGTAATGGGTTGAGCCGCCCCTGACTCTAACAAAACTCTTAAAATTTCATTGTAAATGGCAGTTCCTAATTGGTTCTATCATAAAAATCACCAATAATGAAATAATAATTAAATTTGAAAAGTTTTGTTAGAGTTCTGAAATTTTCACCACCAAAACTTTAGTTTTGTAAGTACTTTAGAACCATTTAGAACCATGGATTCAGCAAATTCCTGGTCATTTAACTGGAGATAACTTGTCCCTAATCTCTGCATTTAAAACATGCTCAACTGCAAAACAATAATTTCCCTGCTTAGAAGAATAGAGTCATAGAATCAAAGAGTTGGAAGAGACCTCATGGGCCATCCAGTCCAACCCCATTCTGCCAAGAAGCAGGAATATTGCATTCAAAGCACCCCTGACAGATGGCCATCCAGCCCCTGTTTAAAAGCCTCCAAAGAAGGAGCCTCCACCACACTCCTGCGCAGAGAGTTCCACTGCTGAACGGCTCTCACAGTCAGGAAGTTCTTCCTCATGCTTATGTTTTTAAGGTGGTTAAGCATCTTGAAAGCTAAATGCCATTGGCACTGGTTAGTACTTGGATTGGAGACCACAACTAACATCAGTTTCTGTAGCCTATTTCTCAGAGAAAAGGGGGAGAAAGCTACATCTGAGTATTCCACACCCAAGAAAACTCTGAATTTTCCATAAGTTTGCAGCAACTCTGAAGGCACCCACACTGACATTGACAATTCCCTTAAGTGCACGATGAAATCCAAAAGGACAATTAGTTGGGGAGTGGGGAGCAAAAGAAAATAGAATAACACGTCGGCCTGCAGTTCCACTCTTAAATGATATTAACCAGAATTACAGTCACAAGACCTTGACTGACTGTCAACCGCAGTCATTTAGGATGGACGACCAAGTTTCTGACTCTTAGCTTCTCATGCTGTAGGTTGGGAGCCCCCTTGTGGCTCACATAGCAGCTGCAGGGGAAGTTGCCATTATTGATAGGAATCAGGAAAAAATATATATAATCATAGAATCATAGAAGGACCAGCCAGTCCAGCTCCCTGCCATTCAGGAAAATTGCAATCAAAGTACACCTGGCAGGTGGCCATCCAGCCTCTCAGTTTAAAAGCTTCTAAAGAAGGAGCTTCCACCACACTCAGAAGCAGTGAGTTCCACCATTGAACACCTTGTTAACTGGTGCTCCTTACAGAGAGAGGTCAACCCTCCTGTTTAAGGAGCTCCATTGGCTGCTGTTCATTTTCCGGACCCAATTCAAGGTGCAGGTGCTTACCTACAAAGCCCTAAACGGTTTGGGACCCACCTACCTGCGTGACCGCATTTCCGTATACGAACCCCCACGATCTCTTCGTTCATCTGGAGAGGCCCTGCTCACGATCCCGCCTGCGCGATTGGTGGGAACGAGGGACAGGGCCTTCTCGGTGGTGGCCCCACGACTCTGGAACTCCCTCCCCAAGGACATCAGGCATGCCCCAACATTGGCAGTCTTTAGAAGGTGCATGAAAACATGGGTGTTCCAGTGTGCCTTCCCAGATTAAGGTATCCCAAGCAATTTGTCTCAAATGCACTTTACGAGAGAGTTAGAATTGTCTGCACACCCACTTATCCCTAAAATACCCATCCTATTTCACCTGGACATGCCCAGCATTTTTTTTAAAAAAATTAACCATTACATTTGGCCCTGCCACAGGTTTTAAATGCGTCGTGATATTTTTGTTATTGTTTTGCTTTGCTATGAGTTATTTATTGTTGTATTGTTGTTGTTGTGTTTTTTTGTCTCTGATGTATTTGGGCTCGGCCTCTTGTAAGCCGCACCGAGTCCTGCGGGAGATGGTAGCGGGGTATAAATAAAGGTATTATTATTATTACTATTATTATTATTATTATTATTATTATTAACACCTCTTATGGTCAGGATGTTCTTCCTAATGTCCAAGTGGGAAATCCTTTCCTGTCATTTGAACCCATTAGAATCATAGAATAACTGAGTTGGAAGAGACCTCATGGGCCATCCAGTCCAACCCCATTCTGCCAAGAAGCAGGAATATTGCATTCAAATTACCCCTGAGAGATGGCCATCCAGCCTCTGTTTAAAAACCTCCAAAGAAGGAGCCTCCACCACACTCCGGGGCAGAGAGTTCCACTGTTGAACGGCTCTCACAGTCAGGAAGTTCTTCCCCGTGTTCAGATGGAATCTCCTTTCTTGTAGTTTGAAGCCATTGTTTCGCGTCCTAGTCTCCAGGGAAGCAGAAAACAAGCTTGCTCCCTCCTCCCTGTGGCTTCCTCTCACATATTTATACATGGCTATCATGTCTCCTCTCAGCCTTCTCTTCTTCAGGCTAAACATGCCCAGCTCCTTAAGCCGCTCCTCATAGGGCTTGTTCTCCAGACCCTTGATCATTTTAGTCGCCCTCCTCTGGACACATTGCTCCGTCCTAGTCTCCAGGGCAACAGAAACCAAGCCTGCTCCCTCCTCCTTATGATATCCTTTCAAATATTTAAAAATAGCTATCATGTCTCATCTCAACCTTCTCTTCTGCAGGATAAACATGTTGTCAAACCATGGCACACACACCCTAAAGGTTGTGAAGGACAAAACTTCAAGCAAGAAATATGTTTTCTTTTCTTTTAAAAATATTTTCCAATCTTTCAAAGTTCTGCGATGTCGAAGCTGTCAGAGGCTCCAGAAGGACCAGCAGCAACTGTATCCTCAAACTATATCAATGCGAAATCCTTTAATCAATGTATACTATTGATATTCCTTGTGTAACTTGTATTGCTTGTGTACTGTATCAATTTCTAAATGTATAAACTTGTATCAAATATATCCTGAAGGCAGCTGCTTCCTTAGTGCCCTCTGTTTGTATGTATTAGCTCCTGGAAATGGAGATCGCTGTACAATTAAGGAAAGGTCCCTCCAGTGACCTCCCAAGCCAGATAATATCAGATCTTTTTGTATATGGATGTGAGACAGATGATCCTTTTGCCACCAAGATGAGTTTAGGATGTTTACCTTATTGATCAAGGCTAGAGGCTTGCCATTCCCATGGAAGGGAATGCTAAACAGACATGAATACGTATTGTCGAAGGCTTTCATGGCCAGAATCACTGGGTTGTTGTAGGTTTTTCCGGGCTATATGGCCATGTTCTGGAGGCAGTTTTTTTCCTGACGTTTTGCCTGCATCTATGGCAAGCATCCTCAGAGGTAGTGAGGTCTGTTGGAAGTAGGAAAACTGGGTTTATATATCTGTGGAATGACCAGGGTGAGACAAAGGACTTTTGTCTGCTGGGGCTAGGTGTGAATGTTTCAGCTGATCACCTTGATTAGCATTCAATGGCTTGGAAGTGCCTGGGGGGAATCTTTTGTTGAGAGTGATTTTATGTGCCTGCTTGTTTCCCCTCTGTTGTTTTGCTGTTGTAATTTTTGAGTTTTTTAATACTGGTAGCCAGATTTTGTTCATTTTCATGGTTTCTTCCTTTCTGTTGAAATCGTCCACATGCTTGTGGATTTCAATGGCTTCTCTGTGTAGTCTGACATGGTGGTTGTGAGTGGTCCAGCATTTCTGTGTTCTCAAATAATATGCTGTGTCCAGGTTGGTTCATCAGGTGCTCTGCTATGGTTGACTTCTCTGGTTGGAGTAGTCTGCAGTGCCTTTCCTGTTCCTTGATGCATGTCTGGGTGCTGGGTTTGGTGGTCCCTATGTAGACTTGTCCACAGCTGCATGGTACACGGTAGACTCCTGCAGAGGTGAGAGGATCCCTCTTGTCCTTTGCTGAATGTAGCATTTGTTGGATTTTCTTGGTGGGTCTGTAAGTGGTTTGTATGTTGGAAGGCACTGCAGACTCCTTCAACCAGAGAAGTCAGCCATAGCAGAGCACCTGATGAACCAACCTGGACACAGCATATTATTTGAGAACACAGAAATGCTGGACCACTCTCATAACCATGTCAGACTACACAGAGAAGCCATTGAAATCCACAAGCATGTGGACAATTTCAACAGAAAGGAGGAAAGCATGAAAATGAACAAAATCTGGCTACCAGTATTAAAAAAAACTCTAAAATTACAACAGCAAAACAGCAGAGAGGAAACAAACAGGCACATAAAATCACTCTCAACAAAAGATTCCCCCAGGCACTTCCAAGCCATTAAATGCTAATCAAGGTGGTCAGTTGAAACATTCACACCTAGCTCCAGCAGACAAAAGTACTTTGTCCCACCCTGGTCATTCCACAGATATATAAACCCATTTTTCTACTTCCAACAGACCTCACTACCTCTGAGGATGCTTGCCATAGATGCAGGCGAAACGTCAGGAGAAAAATGCCTCCAGAACATGGCCATATAGCCCGGAAAAACCTACAACAACCTAGTCATGAATACATTCATCTTCCAAATAGGCAGCCAAGCTCCTCCTTATGTAGGATTGTCACCTTTTGTCTTTTGGGTGTTGCACGTTTGTCTCCACAGAACTGGGCACTTAAGTCAATCAAGGAGTCATCTGCATACCCATTTCATCACCCTCTTCTGTTTCACACCCTCCACGTGGACATCTCTGTTACACATCCTCCAATGATCAGCTGTTCTGTCTACCACAGGGATCCCCTCCTCCAGTCAGTGACATCAGAGAAACCTACATCTAATCCTTGCATGGATCCTAGCCAGCCTGGTTTCACAGCCAATCAGGAGGAGGCATGGGAAGTCTGACGTGTTGGCATGTTGGCTAAACAAAGGATGGGCCAGAGGTATCAACGCCTTGGTCCTTTCATTATTGGCAGCTACTTCCCGGCAGATGTCAAATGTTGCAATACTGGCTAAACAGTATAATTTCTTCAGGGGTGTAAGACGTAGACATCATGTGATCATGTGGCATGTCTAATTACGAGCCACATCCACTGTTTTAGTGTGGTGAGATGTGTTTCACACTGGGCATGCGTACTCATCAGCAGAGTAGCAAAGCACAAGGGCAGATGTCTTCATGTGAGATTGGCGGGGACGAGGAGCAGGGCCTTCTCAGTGGTGGCCCCCTCACCTATGGAATTCACTCCCCGGGGAAATTAGATCAGCAACATCCCTCCTTTCCTTCAGAAAGAAATTAAAAACATGGATGTGGGACCAGGCGTTTGGGCAATCTGGCAGATGAATAAAGGACTATGACGACGGATAGGAATAGACAATGTGGAACGAAGTATGGACCCTGAGTTGGTGAACGCTGTGCTTGAGATTGGCTATCGACTGTGAGACATATTGTTGTTTTAATTGTTTTAATTGTTAACCATTTAATTGCTGTTTTTATATGTTATTGTATTTGTGTAGGCACCAAATTATGCCATTTTGTAAGCCGCCCTGAGTCCCCCCTCGGAGGTTGAGAAGGGCGGGGTAGAAGTATACGAAATAAATAAATAAATGGTATCTGGTTGTGATTCCCAGGTTGTGCCAGTCAGCTTTCATATGATATTGTTTCTAGCACCCACTTTTTTCTTGATATTCAAGCAGTACTTCTTCTAGGTCAGAACACAGTCCAGGGTGACTCCCAGGTACTTAGGTGTGTTGCAGTGCTCTAGTGGGATTCCTTCCCAGGCCATCCTCAGAGTTCAAGATGCTTGTCTGAGAAGCAACCAGAAGAGAAAGCAAGATGACTACAATCTATTGGACTTTGGCTCTGCGAGTGCAGCTTTTTTCCAAATGAAGCAGAGAGTGTTTCAGGACTGGGACATCCATAGGGTTACCAAGATGATTGTTTATAAAGCTATTGTCCTCCCAGTCCTGCTATATGCCTGTGAAACGTGGACTGTCTACAGACGTCACATGCAATTCCATCAGCGTTGCCTCCGAAAAATCCTGCAAATCTCTTGAGAAGACAGGTGGACAAATATCAGCATCCTGGAAGAAGCAAAGACCACCAGCATTGAAGCGATGGTCTTCCACTATTAACTCCGCTGGACTGGCCACATTGTCCGGATGCCCGACCACCATCTCCCAAAGCATTTGCTCTATTCCAAACTCAAGAATGGAAAATGGAATGTTGGAGGGCAGGAAAAGAGATTTAAAGATGGGCTCAAAGCCAGCCCAGACACTGAGAAATGGGAAGCCCTGGCCCTTGACCATTCCAGTTGGAGGTCAGCTGTGACCAGCAGTGCTGTAGAATTTGAAGAGGCACAAATGGGGGGCAAAAGAGAGAAACGTGCCAAGAGGAAGGCGCATCAGGCCAACCCCAACTGGGACCACCTTCTACCTGGAAACCGATGCCCTCACTGCGGGAGAAGATGCAGATCAAGAATAGGTCTCCACAGTCACCAACGGACACAACGCCAGGACACTACACTTGGAGGACCATGATCCTCGGACTACGAGGGATCGCCTAAGTAAGTAAGTATTATTTGATACACAACAAGATTGGTACACAGCAAACATGATCACTATGCTGGCTGTTGTATTGGATCACACATCAGACACTTCCCAAGGGCAAAAAAGAGAAATGTGCCAAGAGGAAGGTGCATCAAGCCAACCCTGACTGGGACCACCTTCCACCTGGAAACCGATGCCCTCACTGCAGGAGAAGATGCAGATCAAGAATAGGGCTCCACAATCACCTACAACCAACCACCAGAACACCGATCTTGGAGGACAATCCTACTTGGACAATGAGGGATTATCTAAGTAAGTAAGTAAGTAAGTAAGTAAGTAAGTAAAGTAAGTAATTGGACTTTGGACGACCTGGATCATAAGAAAGGATAACAATGCTTGGTAAAAGAAATAGATCAGATATAGATGAGATGAGAGGGGCCAACCAAGGGCAAGATGGATGGATGGAATCCTTGAAGTGATTGGACTGACCTTGAAGGAGCTGGGGGTGGTGACAGTCGACAGGGAGCTCTGGCGTGGGCTGGTCCATGAGGTCACGAAGAGTCGGAGACGACTGAACGAATGAGGAACAACAGATGAGATGAGAACATTTTTTGAAAGCTTGCAAGGTCTGAGCAGGGCATTTGATAACCAGAGCTTTTGGAGGCCTTTCATTCATAAGATTGCTAAGAGTTGAAGTTGGCTTGATGTCCACTAATGATGAAACCTTTTTGCATGCAAAACATATGCTCTTACTACTTTAAGCCATAGACTGCCCAATAACAGGCGATTTCCTGCCTAATTAACTAATTATCCGGAGTGGTGCTTTATCTCTGTATGTTTGGCAAAGCATTTTGTTTCCCTTGTCATTCTGCAAACCCAGCCAAACCAACAGGAAAGGAGCCTGAAATCCAGACATGTGGACATGACGTCCTGCTAAAGGACAAATGCAGGAGCAGCTTTTGACTTCCTCGCTTTGGCTCTCGTCGCCAGAACATCGGGAAGAGGCTACGAGGAGTTGGAAGAAAAAGAGGCTTCTTTAGAGCACAAATATTGCTTATAGCTGGATGACATTCCTCGTGTACACATTTGCAGAGTGAATTACGGCACATTTAAAATGAATGTTGCTCTGTTTCCTTCAACTGGAAAGCTACAGTACAGGCTTGGCGTCTGTAATTTTTACAAGGGGTTTAAATCAGGAATTGTTTATCCCTCTTTTCAAGCCAAAGGTGTGCTTTTTGTGCGTGTGACCAAAAACAATGTTTAACATTTTCACTGGCAGGGAGTGCATTTTTTCTTCCCAGTGGGCTGCATTGAGAAGACTTATTGGCTGTGTTCCTTTCCCTACCTTTTTACATTGTCACAGGTGGAGACTGGAGCAGGTGTGTTTTTAGCTCACCTCTCTTCTAATCTGAAAAAAAAAGTTTAGCTTGGCCATTGCCTAGGTTGGCTGGAGGATTTGGGGAGATGTAGTTCAAAAGGGTAGGTTTTTGTAGGCTGTGTTCTAATATGGCCATTTCACATTGCTGAAACCTTATTCTCTTACTGGATTGTTGTGTTTTTTTCTGAACTGTCTGACCATGTTCCAGAAGCATTCTCTCCTGACATTTCATCCACATCTGATGAGGCAGGCATCCTCAGAGGTTGTGAGGTCATTCAATATCTTTGAAATCATATACATCTCTGGCTCTGGAAAGGTGCTTTCCTCCATTTTCTGGCCATGTTCCAGAAGCATTCTCTCCTGACATTTCATCCACATCTGATGAGGCAGGCATCCTCAGAGGTTGTGAGGTCATTCAATATCTTTGAAATCATATACATCTCTGGCTCTGGAAAGGTGCTTTCCTCCATTTTCTGGCCATGTTCCAGAAGCATTCTCTCCTGACATTTCATCCACATCTGATGAGGCAGGCATCCTCAGAGGTTGTGAGGTCATTCAATATCTTTGAAATCATATACATCTCTGGCTCTGGAAAGGTGCTTTCCTCCATTTTCTGGCCATGTTCCAGAAGCATTCTCTCCTGACATTTCATCCACATCTATGGCAGGCATCCTTGGAGGTTGTGAGGTCATTCAATGCCTTTGCAATCATATACAATGAGACAGACAAACACAAACAAAAGCAGAGGCTTCTCCTTTCATTTCCGGCTTCTGGAGGCGGTGCACATCTCTGGCTCTGGAAAGGTGCTTTCCTCCATTTTCTGGCTATGTTCCAGAAGCATTCTCTCCTGACATTTCATCCACATCTATGGCAGGCATCCTCAGAGGTTTTAAGGTCATTCAATGCCTTTGCAACCATATACAATGAGACAGACAAACACAAACAAAGGCAGAGGCTTCTCCTTTCATTTCTGGCTTCTGGAGGCGGTGCACATCTCTGGCTCTGGAAAGGTGCTTTCCTCCATTTTCTGGCCATGTTCCAGAAGCATTCTCTCCTGACATTTTGTCCACATCTATGGCAGGCATCCTCAGAGGTTGTGAGGCCATCCAGCTCGTCAACATCTCTCTTCAATTGTGGTGCCCAGAATTGGACACAATATTCCAGGTGTGGTCTAACCAATTCAGAATACAGAATGGGGAGCATGACTTCCCTAGATCTAGACACTATGCTCCTATTGATGCAGGCCAAAATCCTATTGGCTTTTTTTGCCGCCACATCACATTGTTGGCTCATGTTTAACTTGTTGTCCACGAGGACTCCAAGATCTTCACACGTACTGCTCTCGAGCGAGGCGTCCCCCATTTTGCATCTTTGCATTTCGTTTTCTCTGCTAAGTGGAGTATCTTGCATTTGTCACTGTTGAACTTCATTTTGTTAGTTTTGGCCCATCTCTCTAATCTGTTAAGATCGTTTTGAATCCTGCTCCTGTCCTCTGGAGTATTGGCTCTCCCTCCCAATTTGGTGTCTTCTGCAAACTTGATGATCCTGCCTTCTAGCCCTTCATCTAAGTCATTAATAAAGATGTTGAACAGGACCGGGCCCAGGACGGAACCTTGTGGCCAGAGGCGGCCCTAGGTAATTTGGCGCCCCCCCCCCCCAACCAATCACTGATATATATATTCTAGGGCTGGGTAACCATGGAAAAATTTGTTTCTAAACTCAATTCGTTTTTAGGGTTTTTTTGCATTTTGTTTCTTAAAAGAATTCCGAAATTTTCCTTTAAAAAAGTTCAAAATATACGAAATTTTGTAAAATTACGAAACAATTACGAAACATTTCGTAAAATTACGAATCGATTCGTTAATGGCGGATGTGATTGCGCAATATGCTAAAAAACCCTCCAAATGGGACAGGGGGGAACTTCTGAAGCTTCCCTCTCCCTCTGTTGTTGACTGTTGGTGTGATAATTTATTTTTTATCACTGATAAAACAAACAACAACTATAAAACTTGCACCAGACATACGGAAATAATAACTACGAAACAATTACGAAACAATTACGAAACAATTACGAAATAAATTGAAAAAATTGTTTCGATTTTTAATTACTCCTGCATGGCTCAATATCGGATCGTAAGCTAATTTAAATACGAATTAATAACGAATTACGAAATTAACAAACGAAACCGCCCAGCCCTAATATATTCTGTTCGTTCTGTGTGCCATATTTGGTCCAATTCCATCATTGGTGGAGTTTAGAATGCTCTTTGATTGTAGGTGAACTATACATCCCAGTAACTACAACCTGTATATGTCAAGGTCTATTTCCCCCCAAGAGTGCCCCTGGGCAAAATCAACTCTACCGCGAATGCTTACTTTGCGTAAGGGTTGAGCCGCCCCTGCCTGTGGCACTCCACTTATCACTTCTTTCTAGGATGAAGAAGAAGCATTGTTGAGAATCACCCTCTGGGTTCGTCCATTTAACCAATTACAGATCCACCTCATCGTAGTTTTGCCTAGCCCACATTGGACTTGTTTGTTTGCTAGAAGGTCATGGGTCCTCCTTTTTGTCTTGTCTTTTTCACTTATTGCAAATAGAGAGAAAGTTGGGGAGCGCTCCTTTAATTGAAAGGGAAATGTTGGAGAAAAAGCGGGGGATTGGATAAGAGCATCGGATAAGACAAAATGTCGGATAAGCGAAGGTCGGATAAGCGAGACTCTACTGTAGTTAATTGCCACTAAGTCAAGGAGGAGGAGCTGAGGAGCCTTCTAATCAAGGTGAAAGAAGAAAGCGCAAAAGCTGGGTTGCAGCTAAACATTAAAAAAACCAAGATTATGGCAACAAGAATGATTGACAACTGGAAATAGAGGGAGAAAATGTGGAGGCCGTGACAGACTTTGTATTTCTAGGCGCAAAGATGACTGCAGATGCAGACTGTGGCCAGGAAATCAGAAGACGCTTCCTTCTTGGGAGGAGAGCAATGTCCAGTCTCGATAAAATAGTCAAGAGTAGAGACATCAGACTGGCAACAAAGATCCATTGCCTAGTCAAAGCCATGGTATTCCCCGTAGTCACCTACGGATGTGAGAGCTGGACCTTAGGGAAGGCTGAGCGAAGGAAGAGAGATGCTTTTGAGCTGTGGTGTTGGAGGAAAGTTCTGAGAGTGCCTTGGACTGCGAGAAGATCCAACCAGTCCATCCTCCAGGAAATAAAGCCCGACTGCTCACTGGAGGGAAGGATACTAGAGACAAAGTGGAAGTACTTTGGCCACATCATGAGGAGACAGCAAAGCCTAGAGAAGACAATTATGCTGGGGAAAGTGGAAGGCAAAAGGAAGAGGGGCCGACCAAGGGCAAGATGGATGGATGGCATCCTTGAAGTGACTGGACTGACCTTGAAGGAGCTGGGGTGGTGACGGCCGACAGGGAGCTCTGGCGTGGGCTAGTCCATGAGGTCACAAAGAGTCGGAGACGACTGAACGAATGAACAACAACAACAAGTCAAGTTTAGCTGTATGGGTGTGAAGCCGGTCTCCTCTTAGACCAGTTAAAGCAGGAATGGGTGTTTTTGCTTCCATGTCATCCGAAAAACAAACTACCTCTTTTCCATGATTTATTTGAACCAGAATGCAGATGCCACTGCTGAGCGCAGATCCGTGCACCTTCCGCTGAGCCGGCATGTTAACAGCAGGGCCTGCAGTCTTCATTTCATTTCCAAGTGCGGAACTACGTAATGGACCGATAAAGCATCCCATTATTGCCTTTTCCCGATGTCAACTACTTTCTTGAGGGCATTAGCCAGTCAGGATGGGGTGAGTGGTAACAACCTCTGGCACCTATGAAAGAAAAATGAGAAATGACACTTTTCGATTCAGCAAAATCTGGAAAGAAAGAAAAAAAAACAAAGATGTGTGAAGAGAGAGAGAGAGGGTTGAGAGAGATGCAATCCTGCACTGCCATCCCTCCAAATATTTGTGCCTTTTCCTACAGGCAAAGTTGTTATTTTCAGACTCGAAACAAGGAGAAAATGTCACCCTCCAGCTTTCTCCAATTCTCTTTGGTTTTGCTTATCACACTCTTTTCTTTGGAAAAATATTATTTCTTTTCTTTTCTATCTCCTTTCCAAAAATGCTGTTCTTCTTTGATCTCCGCCCATTGTAACATCTCCTGTCAAAAGAAATCTTAAGGCACTGTGGTGACGATCAGAAACCGTACAATTTAAGGAAGAAGGACAAAGTGTTGTTTTGCCTGACGATGGAGGCTTCTCGGTGGCTCAAGGCTCGCATTTCCAGCATCTCAGTTGTCCGTCGTGTACAAAGACAGGTCATGCTCATCTTTCTGTGTCCGGAGCTGCTGACATTTTGATTCAGAAGAGGGGAAAACAGCAGCCACTGAGTTGTCTCTTTCTCAAGAAGCTGGCTCTGCAGGAAAAACATCTCGGCTCATTTTTCTTTTGTGTCGTAAACCCAGCCTTTGAACCAGTTGGCCGGATAACAAAATACCATTTCTGGGTCTGGTTTTGCTCAAGGTAGCTAGCTGCCTTTTGTTGTTTTTGTTGTCCTTACTGCTACTCATAAGGCATTAATAGGTTGCATGACAAATGCCATTCATGTTGAATGTTAGCTGTGAAATGCTATTTTTTTTGTTGTTTCAGGAGTGACTTGAGAAACTGCAAGTCGCTTCTGGTGTGAGAGAATTGGCCGTCTGCAAGGACATTGCCCAGGGGATGCCTGTGCCGTCACACCAGACCCTATAAAAGTAAACTAAGATGTGCTGCTCTCTTTGTCTGGGTGGACCATAGGGGCCTTTCTTTAGAAACTTGAGGTTCCCAGCAACTGAGGCTACTACAGGCTTTGAACTTCAAAACAGAATATTTATTTCTCAAAGTCCTTGCAGACTTGGCACAGCTTGTCAAAGTTACAAACAAAACAGTCAATTGGTGAAACCATAGAGATGTTCTTCCTTTCCTTCAGATACTGAGGTAACCCTTTTCCCCAAAAGGTAGAAAAGATTCTGGAATCTTTCACCCTAACCCTGAGCTGTTATGGTTAGAAAAAAGCAGGTTTTTTCCCTATCTATAGCTCAAGGTTAGCTTTGGAGATGAAGTAATGCTCAATATCTATCTTTCTATCTATTCCTCAATCACTCAATCTATACTCAATCTATCTCAATTAGCTATAACTCAACCTCAATCTATAGTATCTCAATCAGCTTCTTTATATCTTAATCACTATTCTATCTCAATCACTCAATCCTATCTCAATCTCTCAATTGTTCTTATAATGGTTTTCTTAGAGCTACCTACCCAACCAACAGCAGATCTGAAGCTTTCTTTCTCTACTGAAGGAGGCAGGGGAAATTCCAAAATGGCGATCTCAAGCCCAGGAAAAAGGCGGTCCCTAGACCCAAAGAGATGCCTTTCTAAACCAATAACTGCAGAGGGCCTGCAGTTTAGCTTTGCAGACTCTGATACTGTTTAACTTCCAGGCTGCTGCTGGGTCTGTAGCAGCCCTGGGGAAATGCAAAAGAACACTATCACATGCAACTAAAAGGTAAGGCAAACTACGCTCCTGGAAGATGGAACAATGCCTGGATATTTTTTTTGATGGTTTATCATCCTTGTGGGAGGCTTCTCTCATGTCCCCACACGAGGAGCTGGAGCTGATAGAGGGAGCCCATCCATGTTCTCCCAAGATTCAAACCTGCGACCTGTCGGTCTTCAGTCCTGCTGGCACAGGGGTTTAACCGTGAAATGCTGTAGTCATATTGAGACTAGGAGTTATAGTCCCCAAAAAGTCACTCTGTGGACGACAAGTGCCATTCGTTTAATGTTAGTGTTGGAAATAGCAATGTTCTTCAAGCCTCTAATAGTTATTTATTATGTACTAGCCATCCCCTGCCACTCGTTGCTGTGGCTCAGTCTGTGTATATATGTTTTGTGTGTGTGTATTTGTATATATTTGTTTATATGTGTATATATGTGTGTTTGTGTATATATGTGGTTTTGCACATGTGTTGTATTTTTTGTTTTTTGGCTTTTTAAAGTCTCTTTTGCTGTGTTTTTCAGTGTTTTTATGAGTGACAGTCACTCGTTGCCCTGATAGGTGCATTGTGTCCAAATTTGGTGTCAATTCGTCCAGTGGTTTTTGAGTTATGTTAATCCCACAAATGAACACTAGATTTTTATTTATATAGATACTAGCCGTTCCCTGCCATGCGTTGCTGTGGCCCAGTCTGTGTATATGTGTTTTGTGTGTATATATGTGTGTGTGTGTGTGTGTGTGTGTATATATATATTTGTGTATATGTGGTTTTGTGCATGTGTTGAATGCATTTTTTGAATTTTGGCTTTTTCAGTCCCTTCCACTGTGTTTTTCAGTGTTTTTATGAGTGATGGTCACTCATTGCCCTGATAGGTGTCTTGTGTCCAAATTTGGTGTCAATTCGTCCAGTGGTTTTTGAGTTCTGTTAATCCCACAAACAAACACTAGATTTTTATTCATATAGATCAGTGGTTCTCAACTTGGGGTCCCCAGATATTTTTGGCCTACAACTCCCAGAAATCCCAGCCAGTTTACCAGCTGTTAGGATTTCTGGGAGTTGAAGGCCAAAAACATCTGGGGTTGAGAACCACTGATATAGATATAATTCAGCTTGCTTACTGTATTGTATATATTGCTTACTGTGTTGCTTACTGCATTGTATATGAGGAGCGGCTTAAACAGCTGGGCATGTTTAGCCTGAAGAAGAGAAGGCTGAGGGGAGACATGATGAAGGCCATGTATAAATATGTGAGAGAAAGTCATAGGGAGGAGGGAACAAACTTGGAACAATGGTTTCAAATACAAGGAAGGAGATTCCATCTGAACATGAGGAAGAACTTCCTGACTGTGAGAGCTGTTCAGCAGTGGAACTCTCTGCCCTGGAGTGTGGTGAAGGCTCCTTCTTTGGAGGCCTTTAAACAGAGGCTGGATGGCCATCTCTCGGGGGTGCTCCCTGTCAGCCATGGCCACCCCCAGCTCCTTCAGAGTCAAGCCAGTCCCTTCAAGGATGCCATCCATCCACCTTGCCCTTGGTCGGCCCCTCTTCCTTTTCCCTTCCATTTTCTCCAGCATTCTTCTCTTTTCCAAGCTTTCCTGTCTCCTCATGATGTGGCCAAAGTACTTCAGCTTTGTCTCTAGTCTCCTTCCCTCCAATGAGCAGACGGGCTTTATTTCCTGGAGGATGGACTGGTTGGATCTTCTCGCAGTCCAAGGCACTCTCAGCACTTTCCTCCAACACCACAGCTCAAAAGCATCTCTCTTCCTTTGCTCAGCCTTTCCTAAGGTCCAGCTCTCACATCCGTAGGTTACTATGGGGATTACCATTGCTTTGACTAGGCGGATCTTTGTTGCCAGTGTGATGTCTCTACTCTTCACTCTTTTACTGGGATTGGACATTGCTCTCCTCCCAAGAAGGAAACGTCTTCTGATTTCCTGGCTGAAGTCTGCGTCTGCAGTAATATTTGCATCTAGAAATACAAAGTCATAGAATCATAGAATCCTAGAGTTGGAAGAGACCTCATGGGCCATCCAGTCCAACCCTATTCTGACAAGAAACAGGAAAATTGCATTCAAAGCACTCCCGACATATTGCCATCCAGCCTCTGTTTAAAAACCTCCAAAGAAGGAGCCTCCACCACACTCCGGGGCAGAGAGTTCCACTGCTGAACGGCTCTCACAGTCTTACTAATGTTCAGATGGAATATCCTTTCTTGTAGTTTGAAGCAACTACTGTCACTGCCTCCACATTTTCTCCTTCTATGTTCTGTCGCGTGCTGGGCCTGTAAAAATTGTCTTTTGAATACGACGTGCACTTTGTGCCCAGTGGGAAGCCAGGGCGCCTCGAAAGAGAGGCCCTCAAGGATTTTCCTGTACAATAGTCTTAGAGACTTGAAACGTTTAACAAAGTCCTTTATTATTGAACAAATTAAACAAATACTTCCCAGATCTTCAATGAGTCAAACAAATGCTTCTTAACTTGTCTACAATGGACAGGCACCTTGCTTGGAGAATGTTGGGGTTCAGCCTGAGTTTGAACTTGAACCTGATTCTCTGTTTGTTCCTCCTGATGCTAATGAAAGTATATTTACTGATGCTAGTGGAAATGTACCTTTTGATGCCAATGCTCCTGAAATTAGTGAGGAAGAATCTGCTGTAGGTTTGGAAAATGCCAATGTTCCTGAAATTAGTGAGGAAGGAACTTCTGTAGATTTGGAAAATGAAAGTACCAATGTTAATGAGAATGTTGCAGAGGGAGACCTTGAACTTTCCCTCCCTTCTGCACCTGTTAACTGTAATGACAACAGAAGGAGCCAAATTTGGGAAGACAGAAGTAAAACACTCAGTTTGCGTCGATCCTCCCGAATTCAAGAATTAAAAACATTGGCTTCAAAACAGAAGGGCGGTTCACGGAACCGATTCTTGAGTTTTAATTGCAATACGCCAGGCTGATTCCCTCAGTTCAGGCATCGTTTCAGAATTGATGAAGACCTTGGCAGTTCTCCCGGTTCCCTGGCCATAGTATGGAAAGATTTCTAGGATATCAAGTACGGTTAGTGGATTGCTAACAGATTCAGTATTTCTCAGTGAGGCTTTTGGTTTTGCTTTGTCCATTTAAATTCATGTTTGCTGATTTTGCTGTGGCTTTTGACTTGCATTTTTCCTTTATTTTGTAACCATTTTTCTTCAATTAAAAAGGATTGTTTTTCACAGCCAAGTGTGGTGGATAGTTATCTTAGGGCCTCGTTCCCTGCTCTGGATTGCAACAGAGAACTATTTCTTTCTTTAACAAGGAAAACCCTTTTTTAACCTCTCCCAGGCTGTCTACTATCTAAGTTTTGCTGATGTGGGTTCTACTACCGGATCCAAACTGCTTCTTGGGCGCTGAGTAGACCTACCAGTCAAGGCTTGTAGATTCTCCAGCTGGAGTTCTTTGGGTCTGTAAAGCTGTTTCCCCCTGGATGCTGTAAGGCTGAGAGGCTGTAAGTTCCCAGCCAAACCTTTGGGACTTTCCCCCCGGGAATTCCCCGGAAATTCTTAAGAAATGAAGCTTTTCTTCAGGTGAAGCTGGTCCACGTCCTATAGCTTAGTTTCCTTCTGTAAGACTGAACTAAAAATGTCTCCCTCTCCTCCCCAGATCCCTGGGGAAAGGGGCAGAACCAAACACAACAATGATAGACAGGTGGCTAGCCCTATAACTGCAAACCAAGGGAAGTCACCTTTTTGCAAAACCCCTGAAACCTTGGAATGCATGCAAACATTAAATAGAAAGAAAATGAAGTTGGAGCTCCTGGTACAGCCGTACCAGCACACTGTATTTGCCAATTATCAATCCGTCTGGTTGCCATCATCTTGGTTTTTTTGATGTTGAACTGCAACCCAGCTTTTGCAAGCGAATCATAGTGAAAATAGTGAGATAACATAGCAAAAACTCCTTCCAAACAGCAACTTGAATGATGTTAAAAGCATCCAGTATATTGAATCACATCTTAAGGAGCTTTTTAGAAGCATCTTGCCAGATAACGGAAGAGTCAGACAAAGCCACAGGCAAAAAATATTAATCTTGCAGGTATATTGAGAGAGGACAGCTGTTAACGTCTTTGTTGGATTTGTTAGTTTTGGTTCCAAAAGCCTGGGACAAACTTGGGCCATCTGTCTCGCTAATGCATCTGGAATGAAAATGATGTCGGCCTAACAGTTCTCAATCAATTCCAAAAGCAGAGCTTTCGGCTTCTTCGCCTCTTTTCTTGTTGCTGTAGGTGTTTTCTAACAAAATCTCTTTTCATCACCTTACTTTCATGACGATTTCACTTCTACGGGAATAAGAAATGAGAATAGTAGCTTTTGTTACTAGCTAAATGCCACTTTTGGTAGATTGCTGAGTACTGCTCCCAAATTATCTGTGCTATAATCATTAGTTTCTATCTTCCATTACAAATTATGAATGGGAAGGGCATTCAAAAAATGCTTGGGAAATGGTCAGAAAATGTAGATCTTGAGCGCAGGGAAGTCCGGATGAAAATAATGACTTTTCGTAGTTCGGGACTTATTTGACAGAAAATTCACATGGGGTTGATTTAAACAAGAAACGATATTTTCAGCATGGGAAGCAGTCTTTTCAGTGCAGAAAATAATATTTCTGCATAATCTCACATGGGGTTGGTTTGAGCAAGAAACAACATTTTTGGCATGGGAAGCAGTCTTTTCGGTGCAGGAAATAATATTTCTGCATGTTTTGTTTTGTAGTTGTTTTTTGCACCAAAATAAACAAGAGTGATTTTTTTTTTTGCAGAATAAGTTCCAAAGTAAATATTCTAAAACAACGGATCTCAACCTTCCTAATGCCACAAGACCTGAATAGTTCCTCGTGTTGTGGTGGCCCCCATAGAATCATAGAATCATAGAATCAAAGAGTTGGAAGAGACCTCATGGGCCATCCAGTCCAACCCCATTCTGCCAAGAAGCAGGAATATTGCATTCAAATCACCCCTGAGAGATGGCCATCCAGCCTCTGTTTAAAAGCTTCCAAAGAAGGAGCCTCCACCACACTCCGGGGCAGAGAGTTCCACTGCTGAACGGCTCTCACAGTCAGGAAGTTCTTCCTCATGTTCAGATGGAATCTCCTCTCTTGTAGTTTGAAGCCATTGTTTCGCGTCCTAGTCTCCAAGGAAGCAGAAATCAAGCTTGTTTCCTCCTCCTTGTGGCTTCCTCTCACATGGCTATCATATCTCCTATCAGCCTTCTCTTCTTCAGGCTAAACATGCCAAGCTCCTTAAGCCGCTCCTCATAGGGCTTGTTCTCCAGACCCTTGATCATTTGAGTCGCCCTCCTCTGGACACATTCCAGCTTGTCAATATCTCTCTTGAATTGTGGTGCCCAGAATTGGACACAATATTCCAACCATAACAATGTCTCAGACTAAGTCAGATCATTTGTTTATCCGGCCCAGTATAGTCAATCTTACTGGAAGCAATGGTGCTTTAGAGCAGTGTTTCTCAATCTTTCTGATACCGTGACCCCTTAATACAGTTCCTCATGTTGTGGTGACCCCCAACCATAAAAATATTTTCATTTCTACTTCATAACTGTGATTTTGCTGCTGTTATGAATGATATATGCAGGATGTATTTCCATTCAGTGGAACAAATTTGGCACAGATACCAATACACCCATATTTGAAAAACGGTGGGGTTGTGGGGGCTTAATTTTGTCTTTGGGAGTTGTAGTTGCTGGGATTTATAGTTCACCTACAATCAAAGAACATTCTGAACCCCACCAACAATGGAATTGAACCAAACTTGGCACACAGAACTCCCATGACCAAAAGAAAATATTGGAATAGTTTGTTGGGCACTGACCTTGAATTTTGGAGTTGTAGTTCACCTACATCCAGAGAGCACTGTGGACTAAACAATGATGGATCTGGACCAAACTTGGCACGAATACTCAATGTGGCCGAATGTGAACATTGGTGGAGTTTGGTGAAAATAGATCTTGACATTTGGGAGTTGTAGTTGTTGGGATTTATAGTTCACCTACAATCAAAAAGTATTATGAACCTCACCAATGATAGAATTGGGCCACAGAACCTCCATGACCAAAAGAAAATACTATGTTTTCTGATGGTCTTTGGTGACACCCCCCCCCCCCCCCCCCCCCCCCCCCCCCCGACACCCCTTTTTTGATGAAACCTCCTTCCAAACAGCTGATCTTAAAGAAAGTGCTCAGTTGTCCTTGCAACAAAATTGGTAAACGTATTCTCAAAGGCTTTCAGAGCTGGAATCACTGAGGTGTTGTGTGGTTTCTGGGCTGTATCCTAGCAGCATTTTCTCCTGACGTTTCATCTGCGGTCCCAGAATATCAAGGCAGAAAATCCCACATTATCTGAGTGTGTATTCAGATAACCCAATTCAATGCAGATCTTGTGGGATTTACTGCATTGATATTCTGGGTTATAGGACTGTGTGGAAAGGCCCTGCATCTAGAGTTGGCATCTTCAGAGGATCATCTGAAGATGCCAGTCACAGATGCAGATGAAACGTCAGGGAAAATTTGTTAAAATGGCTGAAGTACCTAAAGTACCTGTAATTAGCCAAGAATGACATCCCTATCACATGATGTTGTCGTCTTCCTCACCACTGCATTGCCAATCTGAAGGTATGACCGAGCAATGGAAGATCTATTATCAGAGGCCACGGCAGTTCTGCTAGATGCAGGAAAATCTAATGACCGGAGAGGGTTAGCAGTTCAGTTTTGTTTAATTTAGTTCCTAATGTTGTTTTCATATATGGGGTTATTCTGGGATTATTACGTTGGCACTATTTTGTTCTATGGTGACAATGAATGTTTTCCTTTGTATGTTGGAATCCGCCCTGAGACGCCCTGGGGAGCTAGAGCAGAATATAAATAAAGTTTTATTATTATTTATTAGCAGTTTGAAGCCACAAGTCGGGGTGAGCTCCCGGCTGTCAGCCCAACGTAGACATTGCCAGGGGACACCTGGATGTTTTACCAACCTGTGGGGGGCTTCTCTCATGTCCCTGCATGGTAAGCTGGAGCTGACAGACGGGAGCTCACCCCACTTCCCAGATTTGAACCGCCGACCTTTCAGTCAGCAGTCCTGCCAGCACAAGGATTTAACCCATAGCACCACCGAGGGGGATCACAACCAGATATAGTGAAGACATCTGCCCTTGCGCTATGCTACTCTGCTGCTGAGTACGCATGCCCAGTGTGGAACACATCTCACCACACTAAAGCAGTGGATGTGGCTCTTAATGAGACATGCCGCATTATCACAGGGTGTCTGCGCCCTACACCACTGGAGAAATTACACTGTCTAGCCGGTATTGCACCACCTGACATCTGCAGGGAAGTAGCAGCCAATAGTGAAAGGACCAAGGCAGAGACATCTCCAGCTCATCCCTTGTTTGGGTATCAGCCAGCACGTCAACGACTTAAATCAAGAAATAGTTTTCTTAGATCTACAGAGACACTCGCTGGAACACCTCAGCAAGCGAGAGTCCAAAAGTGGCAGGCTCAAACCCAGCACCTCAATCCGTGGGTGATACCAGATGAGAGACTCCCCCCTGGGCACACAGAAGACTGGGCGACTTGGAAGGCGCTGAACAGACTGCGCTCTGGCCCCACAAGATGCAGAGCCAATCCACGACATGCGAGTGTGGAGAAGAGCACACCACTGACCACCTGCTGCAATGCAACCTGAGCCCTGCCACATGCACGATGGGAGGACCTTCTTGCGGCAACACCACAGGCACTCCAAGTGGCCAGATACTGGTCAAAGGACATTTAATCAACTACCAAGTTTGCAAAATTTGTGTTTTGTTTTTTTTATCTGTTTGTTTGTTTTGTTCTGTTAGAAATGTAATACAATGTTCTGGTTGCGGATGACACGATAAATAAATAAAACCACCGAGGGCTATATAATGAAGAAGGAATCATGCAACCCTCCATATGTTGCTTGACTTCAACATCCAGAAGTCCTAGTTAGTTTAGCCAAAGATGAGGAATGCTAGGAATTGCAGTCCAACAATTTCTGAAAGTTTGGTAAGATCCCCAGGCCTTCTCCAGATGGTGTCTTTGGAATCTTCTTTCTGTTCTTTTGTTCTTGCTTTTTTACTTCCATCAGAGAGTTTTCTCTGTTTGTGGTCTGTAATTTCATAAAATAGCGAAAGATTAATGGATTCCGGAGGCAGGAACCACTCTTCTTATTAAACGTCATTTAATTTCCTGGCACTAAACTGGTATGCATAGATTTCCCCACCCTTTTTACTTTTGTTCTGAAGAGGACCATTTTAAAAAAATACCCCAACAAGCCCACTCTGGTTTTAGCATTTATGGGCATAAATGGGAGGCATATAATTTTGCATCCAGGTTGAATCCGACATATCTATAATTATCAAAGAAATATGAGTGCTATTTATAAGCAACCTGAGGCTCTTTCCCAAAGTGTGTTTGCTTTTGTTCCCAGAAAGGAAAGCAAACGCTCGAAGGCAGGAAGAACAAATAGAGCCCATGATAGGCAAATCATTTATACCTCAGGAATCATCAAGCAAT
This sequence comes from Anolis sagrei ordinatus, assembly GCF_025583915.1. Lineage (NCBI taxonomy): Eukaryota > Metazoa > Chordata > Lepidosauria > Squamata > Anolidae > Anolis > Anolis sagrei. Next base: position 103,144,057 of record NW_026847771.1, on the reverse strand, counting down.
CAAATATACTAACATTCTGGCTGTGATATGCAAACATAACTCTCCTCCTTCCTCACTTAAAATCTAGGTCTGATTTGAAGGCATTTGCAAAGTTGAAGGGGAAAGCCATGTCCTTGCATTTGAGCAGCCTTAAAATGGTCCGACGCTTCTCCGTCCCTTTTCGTTGCTCTTTAATTTATAAAAAACAGTTTAATTTTTAATGTTTCGGGTTCTAAAATTGTCAAGGTTATTTGTAATTGTTCGCTTAAGGCTTCTTTGGTTGGTTGCCTGGAACTCTTTGGGGAAAGTGCGAGAGATGACAAAGGTTCAGGACTTGGGGAAGTTACTTTTTTTGGAATGCAATTTCTGGAATTTATTTATTTACTAGCTGTACCCGCCACGTGTTGCTGTGGCCAACCTTCATGTGTCGTCGCGCCTGAGGGCTATAACTCTTAGTGAAAGAGGCATGGACGTGGCATCTTTCCCCAGGGGATTGCTTCTTGCCCTCCTATAGGAAACTGGAACTCCCAAAGACCAAAACACAACAGATAACTCGAAATGGTATTTATTGTTCACAATGAGTTATCTTTCTCAGGCATAAGCTTGATGTTTCAACAGGGATAAAGGAAATATACTTTACAATCTCTGAAGTCCAAGGAGTTTGCAGCTGAGAAGCTTTTCCTGTTTCCTCTTTCCTCAATGGCTGTGAATATCAGAATAAACACAACCCCAGTCCAATGGCCTATGTTGAAGGGACAAGATCTTCCTCTGGTGCCAAAAGAACCAATTTGAAGGTGCTTGTGTCTCCTCAATGTTGTCCAGGATGATCTGGACATAAAGCATGAGTCCCAAGGGTAAAAAACTTTAGAACTGGTGCTGAGAGGTAATTTAAGCAGGGGCTTTTAGAGCCAAGTGTCTTACTCACGTCCATCTGATAGAAACTCTGATGGCAGAATGAAAAAAGGGAAGCACTCCCCTTCTCCAGGACGAGGTGGAGCCAAACAATTGAGCTTGAGAAAGCAATTCAACTGGTGCAAACAACACTGATTGACAGCTATAAATAATCAATCAATCCAACTATACATATGCAGGGTAAAAAGGCAGGATTAAGCATGATACAACAGTTTAAATCTTGCAACGAACAGTTCTACACATAGGTGGCGCCACTCGCGCCGTCATACTTCCCTCCCTCTTTCCCTCCTTCCATTTTCTTCTTTCCTTCTCTCCTTCCTTCCTTCTCTACCTCTTTCCTTCCTCCCTTTTTCTTTTCCTTCTCTTTCTTCCTTTTCTGCCTCTTTCCTTCCTTCCTTTGCTTTTTGCTTCCATCCTTCCTTTTGTCTTTCCTTCCCTCCCTCTTTCTCTTTCTTTCTCTTCTTCCTTTACACCCTCTTTCCTTCCTTTCCTTTTTTTTGTTTCCTTCTCTCCTTCCTTCTTTCTCTACCCATTTCTTTCTATACCTCTTCTTTTCCTCTTTCTCTCCTTTCTTCCTTCAGGAGTTCAAGTCGTTTACAGCAAAAGAGAGGTACCAAATCTTTAGCTAGTGGGAAAGTGAGAAAATTGTTTTTCTCACAGTTTTGGACTTTGGAAAGGATTTATAATGATTCATGAGAGGCCAGATCCTCAGTCGAGGTGCTGCTGTTCCATTTTTCATTGCTGAGGAGCCTGTTGTCTGTGGATGCCTTTCTGATTGAATTGCTGGTATTTTTTCAGGGGTCACCTTTTACCTCCCTGCCAAGGCAGTAACTATTTTATCTACTCACATTGCTGTTTTCGAACTGCTAGGAAAGCAGAAGCTAGGGCTGATAGCAGGAGCTTGCCCCGACCTGCGGGTTGAACTGTCGACCTTCTAATTGAAAAGATTTTCTGTAGGTGGCAACTTAATCCGCTGTGCTAACTGGGTTCACCTTAGTGATTGGAAGGCACATAACAACCACATCCCTGTGGATGGATACATAAATGATTGACCAGGGGTCCTCAAACTAAGGCCTGGGGGCCAGATACGGCCCTCCACGGTCATTTACCCGGCCCTCGCTCAGGGTCAACCTAAGTCTGAAACAACTTGAAAGCACACAACAACTATCCTATCTCATCAGCCAAAAGCAGACCCATATTTCCCATTGAAATACTAATAAGTTTATATTTGTTAAAATCGTTCTTCATTTTAATTATTGTATAGTTTTAAAGTGTTTTTGCACTACAAATAAGATATGTGCAGTGTGCATAGAAATTCATTCATGCTTCTTTCAAATTATAATCTGGCCCTCCAACAGTTTGAGGGACTGTGACCTGGCCTTCTGTTTAAAAGGTTTGAGGACCCCTGTGATAGACAGATCTATAGATCAATAGATCAATAGAGAGAGAGAGAGAGAGGTAAATGGGTTGTTGTAGGTTTTTTCGGGCTATATGGCCATGTTCTAGAGGCATTCTCTCCTGACGTTTCGCCTGCATCTGTCGCAAGCATCCTCAGAGGTTGTGAAGTCTGTTGGAACTAGGAAAATTGGGTTTGTATATCTGTGGAATGACCAGGTTGGGACAAAGAACACTTGTCTGCTGGAGCTAGGTGTGAATGTTTCACTAGCATTTGACTGCCTGGCAGTGCCTGGAGCAATCTTTTGTTGAGAAGTGATTAGATGTCCCTGATTGTTTTCCCTCTGCTGTTTTGCTGTTTTAATTTTAGAGTTTTTTAAATACTGGTAGCCAGATTTTGTTCATTTTCATGGTTTCCTCCTTTCTGTTGAAATTGTCCACATGCTTACGTATTTCAATGGCTTCTCTGTGTAGTCTGACATGGTGGTTGTTGGTGTGGTCCAGCATTCTGTGTTCTCAAATAATATGCTGTGTCCAGGTTGGTTCATCAGGTGCTCTGCTATGGCTGACTTCTCTGGTTGAAGTAGTCTGCAGTGCCTTTCATGTTCCTTGATTCGTGTTTGGGCAATGCTGCGTTTGGTGGTCCCTATGTAGACTTGTCCACAGCTGCATGGTACACGGTTGACTCTTGCAGAGGTGAGAGGATCCCTCTTGTCCTTTGCTGAACGTAGCATTTGTTGGAATTTCTTGGTGAGTCTGTAGATAGTTTGTATGTTGTGTTTCCTCATCAGCTTCCCTCTGCATTCAGTGGTTCCCTAGATGTCTCGCAAGAATACTTTTCCTCTGGGTGGATCTTCATCTTGACTCTCGTGGCTTGTTCTCAGTCTTTCAGTTCTTCTGATGTCTGAGGTGGAGTCTCCATTGGCCCGTAGAGCCCAGTTGAGGTGGTTCAGTCCATCTTGAAGGAGGTGGGTGTGACGAAGTGTAAATTTTATTTCTTTGGTTATGTTTAGTTTGGATAGTGGTTTAGGGATGGTAAGTATGGGAGATTATATTTTGTTAGAGATGGTGGCTAGTGGCTTGAGCTGAGTTGCCATAGCAAAGGGGGCGGAGCCAACTATCACTTCACGGCGCAGCTTTTTGAAAGTGGTAGTCAGTGGCCGGAGAGCTACTGAGAGGATACTGAATCTTTTGGTGGAGATTCAGGGAATGTGTCTGTGGCCGGTGAGCTACAGGAAGAGACTGATTTCTCTAGTGGGAGAAACAGGGAATTAGTCAGTGGCCGGAGAGCTACTGGGAGAACACTGAATCTTTTGGTGGAGATTCAGGGAATCAATTGGTGACCAAGTGGTTGCAGAGAAGGACCCGGTACAGGGGGTTGTTGATTCTAAATTAAGAATCAAGGTTTGGCTGGGTTTAAGCCTGTTGTGCCAGCTGTGAAACCTTATGAAGTGTTTGCCTGAGTTTACTCATGAAACCTTTCCAATGTATCCATCAAGATTGGTGCCTCTTTTGAAGAACAGTTATACATTGTTATACTCCTGTTAAAATAAACTTGTTACTTTTTCCTCAAGCCTTGCCTGATACAGTTTCTCCTAAGTTGAACAGCCTGCAGTACTAAAGTCTGCCAGAAACAGTCCCTATATAAAATAGTTCCTAGGCTGATATTGATCGTTGCCCGGCTTCCCTCATAGATTAGGTGGCAGTGGGTGTTTTACCACTCGCACCTTCACACTCGGTGGCATTAAAATGGTCATCGTTACAATTGGTGGCAGCAGTTTAACGACCTCTTTACAGTGGGATTTGCAGATTCTTTTTGCACGGTCTGCCAAGGCTTTAATGGTGCTTCTTTTTTGACTTGGGTGATGGTTGGAGTTTTTATGTAGATATCTATCTGTGTGTGTGGGTTTTCTGTAGACGGTGTGACCCAATTGTTGATCTGGTTTGCGGATGACTAGGACATCTAGAAAAGGCAGTCTTCCTTCATTTTCTTTTTCCATGGGGAACTGGATGTTTGGGTGGGTGCTGTTAAGATGGTCCAGGAACCGGTTTAGTTCTTCTTCTCCATGGCTAAGACAGGTAAATATTATATTTTCTAGCTGGGATTCCAAAGCTTTGGCAGAGAACAAAAGAGAGAAAGAGATAAATGCAGGTTAAGCATACTTTATCAAAAAAAATCTGAATTCCAAAATATAAATTCAAAATGTTCACATGAGTGGCTAAGATAATAATTACCTTTGCTTTCTGCTGGTCTAATATATACAAGTTTGTTTCATGTAGAAAAGTATTAAAAATACTCTGGCCATCTGGGACAGGAAGGGCCAAATCTTTGTCCTCTTCTCTGAGAGAGTCCTTTGGTCTTTCTTTGGAGCTGGATTTAAAGGAAATATACAGTACTCTGAAAGCAATGGATTTTAAATGAACCACTATTCTCAGAATATATTTCTATTGGCACACCCTTGTTCTTTTGTCTTTAAAGAGCTTATTGTTGTTTTAATTTCACTATAAATACATCGCTATGTGTTGATAATGATGGTGGCTGTGATAATTACACCAGGCGCTGTTTCACGGACCTCTCCCTGTGCAGCTCTTCAGGGAAGACCCTTTCCTGCTGACCTTTTCTCTCCATCTTTTCTGTTATTCCAAACAGAAGATGTCAGTCAAATTGTTCCAGGGCTGGCTTTGCAATCCACATATAATTTTATGCTTCCTTTTCTTCCCATTAATAATGAAATTAATTGCTCATAAAAAAGAAAAACTGACCTAAGTGGAGCAAAGGTAGCAAAATATTGTCTGAAATCTTCTCCATGACTTATACTGGGGATTAGGGAAGCACTTACACTGTAGAACTAATGCAATTTGACACCGCTTTAACTGCCCTGAAATCCTGGGAGATGTAGTTTGCTGAGGCACCAGTACACTTCAGGAGAGAAAGTTAAAGACCAGTGGTTCTCAACTTTCCTAATGCCGTGACCACTATATACCGTTCCTTATATTGTGGTGACCCCCAACCATAACATTATTTTCGTTACTACTTCCATAACTGTAATTTTTCTACTGTTATAAATCATAATGTAAATATCTGATATGCAGGATGTATTTTAATTCACTGGACCAAATTTGGCACAAATACCCGATATGCCCACATTTGAATACTGGTGAGATTTGGGGGGGGGGGGTGAGTTTGTCAATTGGGAGTTGTCATTGCTGAGAAGAGGCACTAGAGCTCTCTGGCCAATAATTCCAAATACCCACATTTAAACTACAAATCCCAGGATTCTGAAGGAGATGACCATGGCAATGAAAGAAGATTCATATATAACTCAAAAACCACTGGACAAATTGGCACCAAATTTGGCCTCAAGACACCTACTAACCCAAGGAGTGACCATCCCTCAAAAAATTATGTTGTCATTTGGGAGTTGTAGTTGCTGGGCCTTATAGTTCACCTACAATCAAAGAGCATTCCGAACTCCACCAGTGATGGAATTGAACCAAACTAGGCACACAGAACTCCCATGACCAACAAAAAACATTAGAAGAGTTTGGTGGGCATTGACCTTGAGTTTGGGAGTTGTAGTTCACCTACACCCAGAGAGTCAAGCTAGAATGGATCTGGACCAAACTTGGCATGGATACTCAATATGCCCAAATGTGGACACTGGTGGAGTTTGGGGAAAATAGACCTTGACGTTTGGGAGTTGTAATTGCTGGGATTTATAGTTCACCTACAATCAGAGCATTTTGAACAGCATCAAAGATAGAATTAGGCCAAACTTCCCACACAGAACCCCCATAACCAACAGAAAATATTGTTGTGACCTCACTACCTCTGAGGATGCTTGCCATAGATGTAGGCGAAACATCAGGAGAAAAATTGCCTCCAGAACATGGCCATATAGCCCGGAAAAACCTACAACAACCCAGAAAATATTGTGTTTGTCTGATGGTCTTTGGCGACCCCTTTGACATCCCTCGTGACCCCTTCAGGGGTCCCGACCCCCAGTTTGAGAAACGCTGTTAAAGACCTTGCTACAGATCCCATAATCTCAAGCCCCTGGCTATTTGGGATTGTCGCCGTTTGTCTTTTGTGTCTTGCACCTTTGTCAGCTTGGAGCTGGACACTTAGGTTCATCAAGGAATCATCTGCATACCCATGTCACCAGTTCCCCCAGTTTTATGCCCTTCCATGGGGCTTCATTACAACAGACTGGACCTATAAACTGACAAACCATCAGCTGTTCTTCTTCCCTCCATGGCGATCTATTCCTTCTGTCATTGATGTCAGAGAAACCTCTGGCCAATCCCTGCATGGATCCTACCTGGCACAGTTTCCTAGGCAATCAGCTGGAAGTGTGGGAAGTTTCAATAGCTGTCAGAATGGCATAAAATACGCTTATACATTTTGAAGCATTTTTCTGGTACTCGCATCCTTTTTGGCCAAGCTGTAATAAATCTCTGTAGTTTGCATTCAACCCAGAGTGTTTGTTCTCTGTCCTGATTGATCTGGTTTAGCAGAAGCTCACCAGGCATGGACCTCTTTACCTGCAGTCCTAGCTGAAATCATTACATGTTCTGTTGTACATCAATTGCTTTGAAGACTTCCACTCCACTCCATTAGCATCAGATCATGGCCACTGAGTTCCAACATCCTTTATTGTTGTGCTTGTTAAAAGCATTAGCAGATTGGAAGGAACAGCACCAAAGAGAAGAAGGTGTCCTGTTGTTGCATCCCAGTTCAAGAAACAAGACCATAAGATTAAATCCACCACTCTGGACTGTAGGAAAAGCAATCCTTGTTTATTGATGAAAAATTGGTTACAAAAGAAAGGAAAATGCAGAGTAAAAAAGCCACAGAAAAACACAGTAGTCAATAGGATCTCTGAACTTGAGCAAAACTTCAAAAGCCACAAAACAATAACCAGGAGTCTGTTAGCCTTTTACTAACCATGAACTTGGAAACTAGAAGCCTCTGGGATTACTGGCCATGGAACACAGGAATTCTGCCAAGACCAGCCACAGTCCCAAAAGTTGCTTGACCTAAAGAAGCACCCGGCAGGGATGCTCTTAAACCAAAGAAGCTATTCTTAGAAACGCCCCTTGACTTTTCTGTTTGAGCCTCTTTCTGCTGAAGGCACTGTGACCTTCGTACAGACTGGGAAACAAATCTATCTCTGACTATCTGTTCTCTTCGGACCTCATTATCAAGCCCAGGTGGGGAGATATCATGGCTAACTTCCAAAACATCCTCTTCTAACTGTTGGGTTTCGTTTTCATTCCCACTGACCTCTGCATCAACAACAGATTCCACACTGTCAGAGTCAGGGAGAGCTTGCTCAGTTTGAAAAACTATCAGAGAATCCTGTTCACACAGATCAGGATCAGACTGAACCCCAACACCTGTTCCAGCACTCCGTATTTGATATTTCTTCGATTGTGATGCTATCGTATTTTAAACATCGTGGGGTGCTTCACAGTCTTGCTTGGTTGTGTTTGGTACAATGGCTGGAACAAGTGTCAGGAAAGAGCGAGAAAGAGGATGCAGATTCGACACAGAGGTGGGAATTGGTTGTCCATGTGCAACAGATAGCTTGGAAAGATGTCTCTCAACGCCTGGTGTCATCAATTCCTCTGTCTGCAAAATGGGGCCATTCTATCCTTGAAAAAGATTAGCTGAGTCCAAAAGCTTACAGCTGAGAAGCAGGGGTTTGAAAAATATGCTTCAGAACCTCTTGAACTATAACTCTTAAGAGCCACTTGCACACACAAATATGTGAGTGTGTGTGAATGGTAAAGTCACCTCTGGCCTGAGAGGGGCGGTATATAAATATAGTAAATAAATAAAGGTTCCCCCTTGATATTAAGTATAGTCGAGTCCAACTCTGGGGAGTGGTGCTAATCTCTATTTCTAAGACGAAGAGCCAGCATTGTCCATTGACATAGACATCTCCAAGGTCATGTGGCCAGCATGACTGTATGGCGCACTGTTGTCGCTAAATATTATCAGTTATCTTCCCGCAGTACCTATTGATATACTCACATCTGCATGGTTTTGAACTGCTAGGTTAGAAGAAGCTGGACCTAACAGCAGGAGCTCACCCTGCTCTCCGGGTTCGAACCGCCAACATTTCAGTCAGCAAGTTCAGCAGCTCAGCGGTAAAATCTGCTGCACCACAGGGGCCACATAATATATAATATATAATATATAATATATAATATAATATACAATATACAATATATAATATATAATATATAATTAATGTATAATATATAATATATAATAGGTAAAGGTAAAGGTTTTCCCCTGACATCAAGTCCAGTCGTGTCCGACTTTGGGGTGTGGTGCTCATCTCCATTTCTAAGCCTAAGAGCCGGCGTTGTCCATAGACACTTCCAAGGTCATGTGGGTGGCATGACTGCATGGAGCGCTGTTACCTTCGCAGTGGTACCTATTGATCTACTCACATTTGTATGTTTTCGAACTGCTAGGTTGACAGAAGCTGGGGCTGGCAGCAGAAGCTCACTCCACTCCCTGGTTTCAAACCTGCTACCTTTTGGTCAACAAGCTCAGCAGCTCAGCACTTTAACCCACTGCGCCACCAGGGGCTCACTATCTATATATATATAAATGGAAAGGGTGTTCAACGGGACAGCAAAACGCGGAAACCCCCTGATGAAAACTCACCAAATTTGCCGTGCACATACCTCAACCCACAAGGTATGCACAATGTGAATCAAAATTCCAAACAACATTTCAACAAACTCACAATTACAAAAACCAACTGAGCATGCGCAGTGCCCAGGGGAGGAAGTACACACGCAATGCACTCTGGGAACTGTAGTTCTAGAACGCGGCCTGCTCGCTGGGGGCCAGGATGCTGCGCGAACGGAGAAAGGAAGGAAGGAAGGAAGGAAGGAAGGAAGGAAGGAAGGGAAGTTGAGAAGGTATATGAAAGAAGAAAGGTAGGAAAGAAAGAATACAGAGAGAGAAGGAGGATGGGAAAGAAGGGAGAAAGGAAGGAAGGAGGAAAGGAAAGAAAGATAGAAAAAAAGAAGAAAGGGAAGGGGAAGGGAAGGTGTCAAAAGGAAGGAAGGAAGGAAGGAAGGAAGGAAGGAAGAAGGAAGGAAGGAAGGAAAGGAAGGGGAAGGAAGGGGAAGGGAAAAAAGCAAGGAAGAAAGAAAGGAAAGGAAGACTGGAAGTCAAGAGCGAAGGAAGGAAGGAAAGAGATAGAGAGGGAAGAAAGGAGAGAAAGAGGAAGGAAAATAAAAAGGGAGGAGGAAGGAAAGAGGAAGAGAAGGAAGGAGGAGAGAAGGAAAGAAAAAAAGGGAAGGGAGGAAAGACGGAGCAAAGGAAGAAGAGAAAGAAGGAGAGAAAGAGGGAGGGAAGGAAAGAAATAAAGAGAAGGAAGGATGGGAGCAAAAAGCTAAGGAAGGAAGTAAACAGGTAGAGAAGGAAGAAAGGAAAGAAGAAAAGGAAATGAAGGAAGGAGTGAAAGAAGGAGAGAAAGAGGGAGAGAAGGTTGGCCACAGCAACGCGTGGCAGGTAAAGCTAGTATTCCATCAACACTGACAAAGAAAGAACAAGAAATACTGTTTACCCACAAGCAGAAAAAAATTACATATATTAGAAACCAACATTTTCTCATTACATTATTTTCCAGATCATCAGACTGGGCCACAGCAATGCATGGCAGGGGACGGCATATATATATGCATTGCTGTGGCCCAGTCTGGTGTTCTGGAAAATAAAGTAATGTGAAAAAATGTTGGTTTCTAATATATGTAATTTCTTTCTGCTTGTGGGTAAATAGTATTTCTTGCTGTTTCTTTGTCAGTGTTAATGTAGATTGTCTGGGTTGCCTACTCTGTAACAGGCAACATATCATTGTCCTTCTTTAGGGGTCCCTTTCAAATCTAGGACACTATATCTGTGTGTGAATCATATATATCTATCTATTTCTATGGCTGGATGGCTCTTTGTCAGGAAGGCTTTGATTACGTTTTCTTGTCCTGGTGAAGGGAGTTGGACTGGATGGTCTTAAGTATGGGGGTTCTGTGTTGGAAGTTTGCCCCAATTCTGTCGTTGGTGGGGTTCAACATGCTCTTTGATTGTAGGTGAACTACAAATCCCGGTAACTACACCTCCCAAATGTCAAGATCTATTTTCCCCAAACTCCCATCTGTGTTCATATTTGGGCATATGGAATATTAGTGCCAGGTTTGGTCCAGATCCATCATTGTTTGAGTCCATAGTGATCCCTGGATGTAGGTGAACTACAACTCCCAAACTCAAGGTCAATGCCCTCCAAACCCTTCTAGTGTTTTCTGTTGGTCATGGGAGTCCTGTGTGCCACGTTTGGTTCAATTCCATCATTGGTGGAGTTCAGAATGCTCTTCGATTGTAGGTGAGCTATAAATCCCAGTAACTACACCTCCCAAATGTCAAGGTCTATTTTCCCCAAACTCCCATCTGTGTTCATATTTGGGCATATGGAATATTCGTTCCAGGTTTGGTCCAGATCCATCATTGTTTGAGTCCACAGTGCTCTCTGGATGTAGGTGCACTACAACTCCCAAACTCAAGGTCAATGTCCACCAAACCCTTCTAGTGTTTTCTGTTGGTCATGGGAATCCTGTGTGCCACATTTAGTTCAATTCTATCATTGGTGGAGTTCAGAATGCTCTTTGATTGTAGGTGAACTATAAGGCCCAGCAACTACAACTCCCAAATGACAATATAATTTTTTGAGGGATGGTCACTCCTTGGGTTAGGTGTCTTGAGGCCAAATTTGGTGGCAATTTGTCCAGTGGTTTTTGAGTTATGTTAATCCCACAAACGAGCATTACATTTATATATGACTCCACTTTCATTGCCATGGTCATCTCCTGCAGTATCCTGGGATTTGTAGTTTAAATGTGGGTATTTGGAATTATTGGCCAGAGAGCTCTAGTGCCTCTTCACAGCACGAAAAGCAGGAGCACGGTGTTACCATTGTGTAGTATGAATGCATCCCTAGCCAAAGCCTGGAGCCATTTCCTTCATTTGAATGACTCCTCAAAGAATCCCCCAAGTAACATGGCCACTAGGAGTTGTAGTCCAAAACGTAAGATCCTTTCTGAATGATTTTGGCTCTGCAGACAAGCTCTCTGTTGCAGCTTCCAGCTATGCCCTGAAACTGGCAAAGCACTCCTAAATTATAGTCCAATAAATATTGATCCAGTCTTGCAGTAAGATTTCTCAGTGTTTCTCTCTCTGGGCTTTTCCAAGGAACATAAGGCAAACGTTTACCGAGGAACGTGAAGGGGGTTGGCTGCTTTTGGTGTTGGGCTCCTTATGCTGGTTGTTTGCTCCTGCTGGTTTTGTGCTTTCTACTTTATTACATTTGTTTTCTAATGATTGGTAAGCAGCTTCAAATGCTCGAAGAGAGGGAATGCACGTTTGCTTTTCATAAATCTCTTCAAACCGGCCTTTTAAAGGTTTACTGATTATTTTAATGGTTTGTTGTTGCTAAATATCATCCAGGCAGCTTTGACTTATGACAACTGTTATGAATAAGAGACGTCAATACACCCTGTTGCTCACCGCCCTCTTCCAAACTCAGGGCATCCATGGCTTCCTTGATTGATTGGATCCATCCGCCTGCTGCTGTCTTCCTTTCTTACATTTCACTGAGCATCTACTTTTCTAATGAGTCATATCATCTCACAATATGTCCAAAATATGATAGTGTTCTGTCGCGCGCTGGGCCTGCAACAGCTGTCTTTTCTATAGGACGTATACTTTAAGCCCAGCGGGAAGCCAGGGGCGCCTCAAGGAGAGGTTCTCAGGGATTTTTCTGAAGTGATGATCTTTAGAGTCTCTAATGATACAACAAAGTCTTTATTATGGAACAAATAACAAATCTTCAATGGTTCAAACAACATTTTGAAGCTTTCTTAGTCTAGTCCTCAATGGACTGGTACCTGACTTTGATTAACTGTACTTTCTCTGTAAGAAAAAAACCCTTTTTAACCTCTCCCAGGCTGTTTACTATCTATGCCTCATTGGTGTGGGTCCTACTGTTTCTGTTTCCTTGGATGTTCTTGAGAAAAGAAGCTTTTCTATGTGCCGGTACGGCTGTACCAGGAGCTCCAACTTTATTTTCTTTCTGTTATGTTTGCAGTCATAGGTCAGGCCTCCTGTCCATCATAATTAAGCTTTGGTTCCGCCCCTTGTTCAGGGCTCTGGGAGGGAAAGGAGCCATTTTTTTAGGCAGTCTCACACAAGGAAGCTAACTATAGGACGTAGACCAACTCGTCCCATAGAAAAGCTTCTTTTCCCAAAAGCATCCAGGGAAACAGAAACAAAAATTCCAGGGAAAAGGTCCCAAGGCTCTAAGAGCTCACAGCCTCTCAGCCTCACAGCAATCAGAGGGGAAACAGCCCTGAAGTTCTCAAAGAATTCTCTGAGGGAGGACAGCACTACAAATCCACGGAACTCCATCTGAAATATCTACAAGCCTCGGCTGGTAGGTCTACTCGATACCCAGACGCATTTGGAATCGGTAGTAGGACCCACACCGATGAGGCATACATAGTAAACAGCCTGGAAGAGGTTAAGTAGGGCTTTTTCTACAGAGAAAGTACAGTTAATCAAAGTCAGGTACCAGTCCATTGAGGACTAGACTAAGAAAGCCTTGAAGTGTTATTTGAACCATTGAAGATTTGTTGTTTGTTCCATAATAAAGACTTTGTTGTATCATTAAAGACTCTAAAGACCATCACTTCAGAAAAATTCCTGAGAACCTCTCTTTGAGGCACCCCTGGCTTCCCACTGGGCTTAAAGTATACATATAGAAAAGTACAGCTGTTCCATGCCCAGCGCACGACAGAACACTCTGCACCTGCATAGATCAAGCCTGAATAATAATGTAACATTATCCAAAAGTCCCAGGCTCAGCCTGCTCCCATCAGCTTCATGCATCTTATTTTACAGTTGACGCACACATACACTGATTCCTTGCATGCTCCAACAGTTACAAATGCATAAGCCAGACTTGGGCATTTGTAACTGTACATGTGGTCATGCAACATACTGGTCATAAACAAAACAGAAGCCCATTGCTTGTAGTAGCTGCTAGGTATTAAGATAAAGTTTGGGAAGTCAGGTGAGGAGACAAAACAGAGTTACACATTTATATCTCTGTGACATGGAATTTCAACCTTCACTTTAAAAAACAAAACCTTTTTGGTACTAAAAAATACGAACTTTCATTTAAAATGGAGTGAAAGCTCAGTTCATTTGAAAGCACTACAACAAGGCAGCAGAGTGCTTAACGGTCTGGATTATATGGTGCAAGGGATTCACTGAATCAAACACTGGCGATGGCACAGGAGGCAATAAGAAAAGATGTTGTGTTGACAGTATCCTCGAGAGAAATGTATGCAAAGCTTTCCATACCATTCAGCACTTGGGGCGATTGCCATGCTGCCTGAATCTTTCTCATAAACCCACCGACAGGAACAACACCCCTCCTGGATTTCAAGCCATTACCCTCAAAAGATGTCACAGGAAACCCCTGCCATGTCTCTCCAAACGCCGGAGGAGAGCAGCTGTGCCGACAGCTCTTTATCTGCAGGTAGCAAGTTGAATTGGGGGGAAAGGGACTCGATGGCGAAATTGGGAAAACAACAGTGTGCAGGCCGCTACAATAATTAACACTAATGATCTCAGTGAAGGCACCGGATATATAAAACATGAGGGTGGCATTCGAGGCTGCCGTTCCTTTGGCTCTAAAAGATGTCAAGCGTTGGGGATGGTTTATGGAGAGGCGCACAATGAAACTGCGACATCCAGGAGGAACATAAACAATTCATCATCGGATCAATAGTTTGTGAAATGTATTTCTGATCCCAGAGGGTTTCTGGAATGGCTACACTGATATAAAAAAAATCCCATATTGGTTGGGTCAGTTATCCTCCTTCTGCCTGGTACGGTATAGGATTTCTCTCTTGGGAATAAAACTAAAAGAAGAAGGAACAGATTGGCATTGAAAGGGGTGAGTTCTGTCTCCTCCAGAAGAGAATACCATCTGCTTCCCCAAAGAGAAAAGACTTGCAGAGACTGCTGGGATTCAGCTTCCTTCGAAGGGCCCATCCAGACAGTACCTTTATCCCAGGAGCTTCCGCAGCAAACAGGAGAGTGCCCAGATGTCATTCCCTGCAAACACGGAAGCAATTCCTACAAAAGGCAAAAAACACGAGATTTCCAGATGTGGGAATATCTGTTTTGAGCTGAATATCTGCGTCTTCGAATGTCCGTATGTCCCTGCAATCGGAAATCATGGGATTTTTTATCTAGGTTTGTTCCCAGATTTTAGATGTTTGTTCCTGATTGATGGGCTCCTAAAAAGAAGGAGACTTTCTCTGTAAGAAAAAAAAACCCCTTTTAACCTCTCCCAGGCTGTTTACTATCTATGCCTCATCGGTGTGGGTCCTCCTACCGATTCCAAATGTGTCTGGGTATCGAGTAGACCTACCAGCCGAGATTTGTAGATATTTCAGCTGGAGTTCAGTGGATCTGTAATGCTGTCCTCCCTCAGAGAATTCTTTGAAAACTTCAGGGCTGTTTTCCCTCTGATTGCTGTGAGGCTGAGAGGCTGTGAGCTCTCAGTCAGAGCCTTGGGACCTTTCCCCTAGAATTTCTGTTTCTGTTTCCCCGGATGTTCTTGAGAAAAGAAGCTTTTCTATGGGATGAGTTGGTCTACGTCCTATAGTTTAGCTTCCTTATGCGAGACTGCCCAAAAATGGCTCCTTTCCCTCCCAGAGCCCTGAACAAGGGGTGGAACCAAAGCTTAATTATGATGGACAGGTGACTTGCCCTACGACTGCAACCAAAGGAAGCCACCTTTCTGCAGAATCCCTGAAACCTTGGACTGGAAGCAAACATTTAATACAAAGCAAATAAAGTTGGAGCTCCTGGTACAGCCGTACCAGCACAGATAGCCTCATTGCAATAATTCTGGAGATAGTGTTTA
This sequence comes from Anolis sagrei ordinatus, assembly GCF_025583915.1. NCBI lineage: Eukaryota > Metazoa > Chordata > Lepidosauria > Squamata > Anolidae > Anolis > Anolis sagrei. The sequence continues at coordinate 103,128,755 of NW_026847771.1, read as the reverse complement.
ACTTGTCCTTGTTGATTTCACCTAATTTGGGGATATTTTTTCTAGTTTAAAAGTGGGATGTAATGTAATGGCAAAAACTTTGTTTGTGTGCCAGAAACTTCGTGAAACATGTGGAGGGCACAGTTTCTCTGGCCAAGACAAAAAATGGAACTTTCTGGTGGAGGATTGAGAATTTGCATCAGGCAGGCTTTTAATATCCATTGATTGATTGAAATTCTGGGAACTGGAAGTGTTGTTTAGTTCTGTTTTTCTCTTTGGAGCTCTAATCTTCATTTGCTTACTAAATAAACAAGATTTGAAACTAAAAGCAGTGTACAACTCAATGTAGCCATGATCTTATAACACTGTAGCCCTTGGAACCGACAGGATTGCCAGTAAACCCTCTCAAAAATGAAAATCTAGGGGAAGTGACCAGCTCTCCCTTCCAGCAGGTGACAGAACAATTACAGTGCTATCATTCCACTTTCAGTTGCCATGGCTACATCCTATGGCATCCTGAGGTTTGTGCTTTGGTGAGGCACTTGGACTCTGCTGAAATTTCCAAAGGTTGCCCCTTAATCTGCAAGTTCCAGGATTCCATAGGATGGAAGCATTGCAATTGAAGTAATAATATCTTTTTGGTCGTGTCAGGGCAACCAGTCAATTGTATTACATTTCTAACAGAACAAAAGAAACACAAAACACAAAATTTGCAAGTTTGGTAGTTGGTTAAATGTCCTTTGACCAGTATCTGGCCACTTGGAGTGCTTCTGGTGTTGCTGCAAGAAGGTCCTCCATTGTGCATGTAGGTACATTGCAGCAGGTGGTCAGTGGTTTGCTCTTCTCCACACTCGCATGTCGTGGATTCCACTTTGTGGCCCCATTTCTTGAGGTTGGCTCTGCATCTCGTGGTGCCAGAATGCAATCTGTTCAGCGCCTTCCAAGTCACCCAGTTTTCTGTGTGCCCAGGGGGGAGTCTCTCATTTGGTATCAGCCATTGGTTGAGGTTCTGGGTTTGAGCCTGCCACTTTTGGACTCTTGCTTGCTGAGGTGCTCCAGCGAGTGTCTCTGTAGATCTTAGAAAACTATTTCTAGATTTAAGTCGTTGATGTGCTGGCTGATACCCAAACAGGGGATGAGCTGGAGATGTCTCTGCCTTGGTCCTTTCATTATTGACTGCTACTTCCTGGCGGATGTCAGGTGGTGCAATACTGGCTAAGCATTATAATTTCTCCAGTGGTGTAGGGCGCAGACACCCCGTGATAATGCGGCACGTCTAAGAATTACATCTACTGTTTTATTTATTTATGTATTTATTCACTTCGTTTGTATACCACTCTTCTCAACCCTTAGACGACTCAGAGCGGTTAACAACAATTTCAGTGTACACAATACAAAATCAAGCATTTAAAATCAATAGCATCACAAAATATTAAACATCAGCATCAATACATCAGTATATCAATATAACAAATCCATCAGGTCTCATCAATGAAATCAGAATCCAAACTCATTACCCATTATTCCGTGTTCCGATAATCAATCAATCAATCACACTGCCTAGTCAAATGCCTGTTCAAACAGCCAGGTCTTCACTTTCCTCTGGAATGCCAGCAAGGAGGGGGCCAGTCTGATATCTGCAGGAAGGGCGTTCCACAGCCGAGGGGCCATCACTGAGAAGACCCTGTCTCTCGTCCCCGCCAGGTGTGCTTGTGAAGCCAGCGGGATCGAGAGCAGGGCCTCCCTAGACGATCTTAATGTCCTAACTGGTTCATAGGAGGAGATGCGTTCGGACAGATAAGTCGGGCCAGAACCGTTTAGGGCTTTAAAGGCTAAAGCCAGCACTTTGAATTGTGCCCGGTAGCAAATTGGCAGCCAGTGGAGCTGGCACAGCAGAGGAGTAATATGTTTTAGTGTGGTGAGATGTGTTCCACACTGGGCATGCATACTCAGCAGCAGAATAGCATAGCGCAAGGGCAGATGTCTTCACTGTGTCTGGTTGTGATCCCTAGGTTGTGCCAGTCAGCTTTCGTATGATATTGTTTCTAGCACCCACTTTTTGCTTGATGTTCAGGCAGTGCTTCTTGTGAAAACCTGTTCACGGGCCTCGATACTGAGAGGCTGCAGAACCAACTACCTTCAGGGCATTACTCCTGAAACAGCTGCCTTGTTGGAAAACTATTACAGGCTCCACAACGAAGGCCCATTTAGTGTGCAAACCCTTCAGGCAGGGCAGAGCATTGTGTCCTCCATCTCTGAAGCCAAGAAAGAACAGGGGATCAAGCTGATCACAGAGGTTGACATGGGCAGGAGCAGCCAGAAGGCGTGGAGGCTGCTAAGGCGGTTGAGAAGTGACCTCTTGCAAACTAATACCCATGCCAACATAAAGGCAGATCAGATAGCACACCATAGAATCATAGAATCAAAGAATCAAAGAGTTGGAAGAGACCTCATGGGCCATCCAGTCCAACCCCATTCTGCCAAGAAGCAGGAATATTGCATTCAAATCACCCCTAACAGATGGCCATCCAGCCTCTGTTTAAAAGCTTCCAAAGAAGGAGCCTCCACCACACTCCGGGGCGGAGAGTTCCACTGCTGAACGGCTCTCACAGTCAGGAAGTTCTTCCTCACGTTCAGATGGAATCCCCTTTCTTGTAGTTTGAAGCCATTGTTCCATTGCATCCTAGTCTCCAGGGAAGCAGAAAACAAGCTTGCTCCCTCCTCCCTGTGGCTTCCTCTCACATATTTATACATGGCTATCATATCCCCTCTCAGCCTTCTCTTCTTCAGGCTAAACATGCCCAGCTCCTTAAGCCGCTCCTCATAGGGCTTGTTCTCAAGACCCTTGTTCATTTGAGTCACCCTCCTCTGGGCACATTCCAGCTTAGAGTCAGTATCTCTCTTGAATTGTGGTGCCCAGAATTGGACACAATATTCCAGGTGTGGTCTAACCAAAGCAGAATAGAGCATGGGGAGCATGACTTCCCTGGATCTAGACACTAGGCTCCTATTGATGCAGGCCAAAATCCCATTGGCTTTTTTTGCCGCCACATCACATTGTTGGCTCGCGTTTAACTTGTTGTCCACGAGGACTCCAAGATCTTTTTCACACGTACTGCTCTCGAGCCAGGAGTCCCCCATTCTGTATCTTTGCATTTTGTTTTTCCTGCCAAAGTGGAGTATCTTGCATTTGTCACTGTTGAACTTCATTTTGTTAGCTTTGGCCCTTCATCTCTCTAATCTGTCAAGATGGTTTTGAATCCTGCTCCTGTCCTCTGGAGTATTGGCTATCCCTCCCAATTTGGTGTCGTCTGCAAACTTGATGATCCTGCCTTCCAACTCGTGAAGAATGGGAAACCCAACCTTGCCACCAAAGTAGGAAAGAAACCAATAGTCAGACAACCAGAGACTAAGAACAACCTTCATGAAGTAATAAATAAATCACATACATTATGTGGAATCATTTAATGTGGAGGTTTACACAAGGTAGGATCACAAAGGACAGGTGTTAAGACTTCAAGTTACACAACAACAGCTGCTCCATATAGTGACCCTGTGAATAAGAGCTTCCAGAAACTGTCACCAGCTTGGCCATTTGTCAGAAATACTGGGAACTGAAGTCCAAAACATCTGGAGGACCAAAAGGGGGAAACCACAAGCCAAAATCCTTTCCAGATAGCCACTGAACCAATTGCATTTACCTACAAGGCGTTTATCTGAGTGCTATGCCAGCCAACAGCCTTTTTGACTTTCGAAGTCTGGAACAGTCTGGTTTCCTGGGTGGTTTCTTTCTCTTTCCTTTTCCTTTTTGTGCACCCAGCCCCTCCCAGTCTTGCTCTCTTTCTGAATGTGACATGTCCCCTCTGCGTCCCAGAGCCGTCTCCTTTTTTGCTGGCTTTCCAGAGAGACCAAGAAACACATCTCCTTGGATTAGAAACTAGCCAAAACTGGTACCTTGGCAAGGTAAGCAGGATTTCTGGCTCGACTTGGCTTTATTTCTTCCAACCTCTCCAACCTTCCACATCCTCTTCTCTTACAATCTTTGTGTCCAAAGTGGGATATATTTTTTTTCTGTGTCAGGAACAACTTGAGAAACTGCAAGTCGCTTCTGGTGTGAGAGATTGGCCGTTTAAAAGTTTGATGCCCAAGGATGATGTTTTACCATTTTTGTGGGAGGCTTCTCCCCGCATAGGGAGCTGGAGCTGACAGAGGGAGCTCATCGGTGCTCTCCCCGGATTCGAACCTCCGATCTGTCAGTTTTCAGTCCTGCTGGGTTTAACTCACTGCGCCACAGGAGGCTGCAAATGCTGTTGGCTGGGAGCAAATGGTGTTGGCTTGGTCCATAGTTTGTACTTGTTGAAAGTAAACATAAACCTGATCTCTTTATTTACCGTATATTCTGGCATATAAGACGACTGGGCGTATAAGACGACCCCCAACTTTTCCAGTTAAAATATAGAGTTAAGACGACTCCCATGCATAAGACTACACCCGCGTATAAGACGACCCCTGACTTTTGAGAAGATTTTCTTGGGTTAAAAAGTAGTCTTATACGCCAGAATATACTGTATGTATTTTACTAGCTGTCCCCAGCCACGGATTGCTGTGGCCCAGTCTGTGTATATGTGTTTTGTGTTTGTGTGTGTGTATATATGTGTGTAAATATTTCTGTATATGTGTGTTTGCGTGTATATATGTGGTTTTGTGCATGCATTGTAATGTAATTTTTGTTTTGGACTTTTTAAGTCTCTTCTGCTGTATTTTTCCATGTTTTTATGAGTGATGGTCACTCATTGGCCTGATATGTGTATTGCCACGCATTGCTGTGGCCCAGTCTGTGTATATGTGTTTTTTGTGTGTGTGTATATATGTGTTTATATATTTGTGTATATGTGTGTTTGCATATATATGTGGTTTCTGTGCATTGTTGTAATGTATTTCTTTGTTTTTTGGCTTTTTAAGCCTCTTTTGCTGTGTTTTCCAGTGTTTTTATGAGTGATGATCACTCGTTGGCCTGATAGGTGTATTGTGTCCAAATTTGGTGTCTATTTGCCCATCCCCGGCCACGAGTTGCTTTGGCCCAGTCCTGTATATGTGCTTTGTGTGTGTATTTATGTGTATATGTGTGTGTATATTTGTGTACATATGTGTGTTTGCATATGCATTGCAATGTATTTGTGTATTTGCATATGCATTGCAATGTATTTTATTTTAGGCCTTTTTAAGTTTCTTCAGGGTTTTTCAGTGTTTTTGTGAGTGATGGTCACTTGTTGGCCTGAGAGGTGTATTGCAACCAAATTTCGTGTCAATTCGCCCAGTGGTTTTTGAGTTATGCTAATCCCACAAACGAACATTACATTTTTATTTATATAGATTTTGGACTTAAGTATAACCCTTAAATCTCCCCTCCCACCTTGCTATCAACGCTTTCTCGCTTCTCACCCAAATCTCTTTTGATTTCCAAGATTATACCCAGTTATTTGCAACCAGTTTTTGGATGTGTCTCGTGAAAAATAGTTTCAGCGTGAGCTTTTTGGATAGCCCTCCCTCTCCAATAATAAACAAACAGAAATAAAAGTATCTTAACAGTATATTTCTGGGGTTGAAACAAATGCCATCCTAAGCAGTCCAAAGAGATGTTTGCAATCTTCTAATTGGTTATCATTGCTTTCAAATGAGCTCTGACTTCTAACAACCTTCTCCTGGTGTTTTCTTGGTAGGATTTCTTCAAAGGTGGTTTGCCATTGCTCTCCTCTGAGGCTGAGAGAGTGTGGCTAAGATCACCCAGTTGGATTCAATTCCTGAGTGGGGAATCTGGTATTCTAGATTACCAATCCAACATTCAAATCACTCCTAGCAGTCTGGAAAGTCATGAAAGATGCACCTCAAAGAGTCCAACTTTGGTCACTTCTGTTCTAAAATTTGGGAAAGGAGAAACAATGTGTGCCAAGATTTAATGTTCTGTCCATGCTTCACTAATGTACAACTATAGCCACAAAATCAGATGAAAACATACAGGGGCTCCAAATTTCACATATATCCATGTTAAGATCCTATAGAATTACTAAATCACCTCCCCCCAACTTATTTAGCAGTTATGCACAATTATTATTATTATTACTATTATTATTACTACCCCTCTATTCCGCTTTGGAATACTGTGTCCAATTCTGGGCACCAGAATTGAAGGGAGATGTTAACAAGCTGGAATGTGTCCAGAGGAGGGTGACCAAAATGATCAAGGGGCTGGAGAACAAACCCTATGAGGAGCGGCTTAAAGAGCTGGGCATGTTTAGCCTTCAGAAGAGAAGGTTGAGAGGAGACATGATGGCCATGTATAAAGATGTGAGGAGAAGTCTTGTTTTCTGCTGCCCTGGAGACTAGGACGCAATGCAACAATGGCTTCAAACTACAGGAAAGGAGATTCCATTAGGAAAGACTTTCTGATTGTGAGAGCTGTTTAGCAGTGGAACTCTCTGCCCCAGCATGTGGTGGAAGCCCCTTCTTTGGAGGCTTTTAAGCAGAGGCTGGATGGCCATCTGTCAGGGGTGCTTTGAATGCGATTTTCCTGCTTCTTGGCCAAATGGGGTTGGACTGGATGGCCCACCAGGTCTCTTCCAACTCTAGGATTCTATGATGATGATGATGATGATGATGATGATGATGATGATGATTTTTCTGTCACCGCTGGGCCTGTAATTGGTTGGCTTTAAAAATAGGATGTGTAACCTTTGCCCAGCGGGAAGCCAGGGGCCTAAGGAGAAGTTCTCAGAGGTTTCCACTACAAATAGTCTTTAGATGGCTTGAGAAGTACAACAAAGTCTTTTATCAATGAACAATCAAATGGGAACTTCTCTTATCTTTAGCAAAGTAAAGCAAATAATTCCAAGCTTCTAGGGAACTGGTGAATTCCTAAACTTGCCCACAAAGGACAGGCAACTATCTTCAATAACTTCTTCTTTAAAGGAAAAACCCCTTTTAAACTTCTCCCAGGCTGACTGAAATCCAACCCTCACTGGTCTGGGCTCAGCTACCGGGCCGAACTGCTTCTCGGACACTGAGTGGATCTACCAGCAAGGCAGTGGATGTTCTCCAGCTGGAGTTCTTTAGTCTTTAGGGCTGTTTCCTGGAAATTCCCAAAGCTGAGGGAATGCTTCCCTGGAGTTCCTTAGGAGTCTCTTAAAGCTGTTCTCCTCTGGAATTCTTTCCCTTCTGTTTCTGTTGGAATTTCTATGACCCTGGAAATTCTTAAAGCTTGAAGCCTTTGTACAGGGGAAGTTACACACATCCTATACAAAACCTGGCTGAGACTGACTAACAAAATGGCCCACTTCCCTTCCCAATTGCCCTGAGCAAAGGGCAGGACCAAAACTTAACGATGACGGACAGGTGGCCTGCCCTATGACTGCAGCCAAAGAAGCCACCTATCTGCAGAGTCTCTGAAACTTAGGACTACAAACAAACATTCAATGCAAAGCAAACAAAATTGGAGCTCCTGGTACAGCTGTACCAGAACAATGATGATGTAATAGTCCATCATGATCAAAGCCCCTTAAACCACCTTCCAGGTGCCTTCAAGTCCTTTCTGCCCGATAGCAATGACAAAATCTAGTGTTTTCTTGGCCAGATTTGTTCAGAAGGGGATTGCCATTGCCTTACTTTTGGGTCCCATTCCTGGAGACATAGAAATGGCATAGAAATGAAATAAAATAAGTTAATAATAAAGATGTGTGTTGGTTGGTTGAAGCTGCCTAGGTGATCTTTGCAGTCATAAACATAAGCACCGCCTTCTCTCTCCCCCATGTTCCTCTTTGGAGAAGGATATGAAACACAAGTCTTGCTCTATAAATACTCTTTTTTATGATGTTACTAATTCACAATCTTTCTTCTTCTTCAGTTCCTTCTTCTCGCCTCCCACACAGTCTTGTTTCCTTCCCGTAGTATTGCCACCCATTTACTATGCAGCAACAATTCCGTTTACAGTCACTGTTTCCTCCCAGTCTCGGATTGCAGCTCCGTTCTTTGTACTGCGATTGAAGATGTGTAGTATATTTGCCTTTGAGTGTGTGCTATTGTTAATTGGCTTTAAGCTGACGGTGATCTATGGCTGACCCTATAAATGAGAGACTTCCATCCCACTCTATTTCCAGCGTGCTATTATTTACTTACTTACTTACAGTATTTATACTCACCCTGAAGGGAACTCAGACTGGCTTACAGAACACACGTACCACAAACATTCAATGCCAATTATATAATTAAGGACAGACAACACAAACAGAGGTCAAGGCAGTTTTTCCCATCTTATTTCTTGCATCTTGGAGGCTGTGCTCGACTCCGGCCACCGGGGGTGCTATCGCTCCATCTTCCATGCTGAGGAGCTTTCCTCTGATTGATGTACTTAAGGGCGCCTTTATTACCTCTCTACTTCTCCTTGCTCTACACTAGGATCTGTTCTTTAACTATACTCTTCGAGTAGCAAAAGCAGCACTCTGCAACGCAAGACCAGCCAGTTCAGTTATATGGAACTACAACATCCATAGTCTCTGACCACTACCTTGGACACTTGACAGCTGGAGGCCAAAGCATGTAGATCTGTGGTTCCCAACCTGTGGGGTTCGGAATGCTCTTTGATTGTAGCTGAACTAAAAATCCCAGCAACTACAACTCTCAAATGTGAGTCTATTTCCCAGAAACTCCATCAGTGTTCACATTTGGGCATATTGAGTATTCGCGCCAAGTTTGATCCAGATCCATCATTGTTTGAGTCCACAGTGCTCTCTGAATGTAGGTGAACTACAACTCCAAAACTCAAGGTTAATGCCCACCAAAGTCTTCCAATATTTTCTATTGGTCATGGGAGTTCTGTGTGACAAGTTTCCTTCAATACCATCGTTGGTGGAGTTCAGAATGCTCTTTGATTGTAGGTGAACTATAAATACCAGCAACTACAACTCCCAAATGACAAAATCACCCCAAAATCACTCCAACCCCACCAGTATTCAAATTTGGGCATATCGGGTAAAAAGGTAAAGGTTGGCCCCTGACATTAAGTCCAGTCATGTCTGACTCTGGGGTGTGGTGCTCATCTCCATTTCTAAGCCGAAGAGCCAGCGTTGTCCATAGACACCTCCAAGGTCATGTGGCCAGCATGACCGCATGGAGCGTCGTTACCTTCCCGCCGGAGCGGTACCTATTGATCTACTCACATTTGCATGTTTTCGAACTGCTAGGTTGGCAGAAGCTAGGGCTGACAGTGGAAGCTCACGCCGCTCCCTGGAATCGAACCTGCGACCTTTTGGTCAACAAACTCAGCAGCTCAGTGCTTTAACCCACTGCGCATTTGTGCCAAATTTGTTCCAGTGAATAAAAATACATCCTGCATATCAGTTATTTACATGACGATTCATAACACGAGCAAAATTCCAGTTATGAAGTAGCAACAAAAATAATTTTATGATTAGGGGGTCACCACAACATGAGGAACCATATTAAGGGGTTCTGGCATTGGGAAGGTTGAGAAACACTTCCTTAGCAGGATCTTGGGAGGTTCTTATAGCATTCAACCATGGGAATTAAACTGGCATCAAACTGAATTAATTCTACAATGTGCATGCCCCTTAAGAAGAATTTAGGTTAGAGAAAGCTATTTTCAGCTGTCATGTAGGATCTCTAATTGGATACCCACCTGGGACCAGCAGGGCTCTTTCAGAGAATGACTGCAATGTTTTCCTGTTCCGTTTTATCTCTGTCTTCTGCCCTTCCTTCCTTCCTTCCTTACTTTTACGGTCTACATGCAGCTCCGTTCCTAATTCATAATTGCCCAATCCCTCCCTCCCTCCAGCCTACTTCCATTCAGTCCTCACTCCTTCCTCTGTTCAATGAGGTATGTATTACCTCACGAAGTACCTCATTCCTTCATTCTTCCCTTCCTTCTTCCCTTTCCTTCCTTTCTTCATTCCTTCCTTCTTTCCTCCTTCTTCCTCTTCCTCTTTCCCTTTCCCTCCTCTCCTCCTTCCTTCCTTCCTCCTCCTCCTTCTTCCTCCTTCTTCTCTTCCTTCCTTCCTTACTTCCTTACTTCCTTACTTCCTTACTTCCTTACTTCCTTACTTCCTTACTTCCTTCCTTTCTGGATATATGAGATCCCTCAAGGCCCCTTGTCCTACTTCCCTCCGTGTCAAAGCCCGTAATGAAGCCTTCTGTCACGATAACTGATGGATAAGGTAGCTCCCTATCCCTGGACCATGTAAACAAGTTGTATAGCTCCCAGCCTCGTCCTGTTTCATTACTTACGAGGCCATTACACATTGACCTCTGTTGGGCTTGGCTAGAGTTAGCTAAAGTGTCTTTTATCCACTGGGGTTTCCCCTTCCTTTCTTTTTTGCTTTCCTTTAGAGTGTGGTAGTTTATTTTCAGGCCCGCTGATGGGATGCTTGCAGGTGTACGCCTTGAGTGAACGGCCTCTTCCCCCCAGGACCGTTATTTCCCCCCCCCCCCTTCCTCTCTCATTTGGGTCAATAGTTTTAATGGGGTGAACATTTTTGGGAGGCTAGCCTTTCAGTTTCCAATTTGTTCCAAGGCTTTTGGAGTTATAATGGGTTGCCCTCGGGGGTGCGTAATTGGTACCTGTGGCACAAAGCCAAGGAGTTGTATATAGAAAAAAAGCCTTTTCTCTCGACTTCGGGCAACTTTCCCCCCTCCGTTTTTGCATTGGCGTGGGAGAAAACAAGGACAGAGTTTTCCAGTGTCCATGCCCCAACCTGCCCCCTTACTTAAAAGGGCTTATAATAACTCTTTATCTGGCTCTGCAGGGAAAACAATCACTCCACTTGGTCTAACTGATTGTTTCAAAGAGTTGTGAGTTTCCAGACTTTGCGATAACCTTTTTCTCAGAGTCAAAATAAGTCACGGGGAAACGACTGCATTCATCCAGAGCCAAACCAGTGAAAGAGCAGAGTGTTGAACTGGTTTTGAAGCCACATCAATGTGGAGAGAAGGAGGCACAGAGCGGGCACAAAAGAACGCCATGACCACATACATTCCAACTATCCGAATGTGTAGGGACGGTGCTCATTAATCCCCGATTGTTCCCCTTTTTCCAGCTGATTTTAAGCATAACCCAGTTTTTATCTCCTCTCCGGTTTCCCCTTTCGTTCTCAGCTCACTTTGATTACTGGAAACTCAGTTCAGAGTGCAAAAGTAGTTTACAGTCAATTAACCCAGAGGGTAGGGAGAGAATTCAAGCAGGCCGGAATCGTGGAGACTTCGGTAAATGCAAACCACTGTCGCTTCTTCTAGTTTGTATGCTCTTCCTCATTAATAATTTTCACAACTTGCCCACACTCTCCCATCCTCCACTTATCCCAATTTGGAACGGAGAGTCCTTGTTGATCCTCTGTTGTCCCCTTTTTTCCAGTTGCTTTTAAAAATGTCCCAGTTCCTCCATGCCAGTGGTGCCCAACCTGTGGTCCGTGGATCACCAGTGGTCCCCAAGAACTAAAATATGTTCTGTGGCCTTACCATTACTACACCATTGCAGCAAGAGCAACTGGTCTCTCAAAACCCTCATGTAGTTTCGAGGCAACGAGGATGTCAGGAGGGGAGAGGCTGACTCCCCACGAAAGGCAGGACAACAACCCTAGTCCAGCCCCCAGTCCCTTAGCTTATGGCGAGGATCAGGCCAGAGGAAAGGGATTGGTTTTCCAAAGCACTTTATGTTCTCATGGCTTTACCAAAGTTGCTTAATGCTGAAAATTAAACTGACCTTGGGAGCCATCCGAATGTTACAGAATCTTAACAAAAATGACTGGTGAGTGTTTCAGTTTCTAAATCCCCATCAACATTACCACTACCTTTCCTGTATGTTTCTAATATTTATTCGTATGCACAAATGTTAACGAATTTTACGAGGCTTTCCGATTTATTTGCACATGGCCATTGGCTACACATGCCCTGGTTTTCATCTAGGGAAGTTTGAATGGTATGCATTTGTCAACCTTGTTTGTTGTGGAAGGACATTAAGGAGTCTTTCCAGATGCTTGGTCTCAAGGTGTAGCAATACATAGGAGAGATAATACCAAGAACAATAGTTTTCTAAGATCTACAGAGATGCTCGCTGGAACACCCCAGCAAGCGAGAGTCCAAAAGTGGCAGGCTCAAACCCAGAACCTCAATCAATGGCTGATACCAAATGAGAGACTCCTTCCTGGGCACACAGAAGACTGGGTGACTTGGAAAGTGCCGAACAGACTGTGCTCTGGCACCACGAGGTGCAGAGCCAACCTTAAGAAATGGGGCCACAAAGTGGAATCCACGACATGCGAGTGTGGAGAAGAGCAAACCACTGACCACCTGCTGCAGTGCAACCTGAGCCCTGCCACATGCACAATGGAGGACCTTCTTATAGTAACACCAGAGGCACTCCAAGTGGCCAGATACTGGTCAAATGACATTTAATCAACTACCAAGCTTGCAAACTTTGTGTTTTGTCTGTTTGTTTGTTTGTCTGTTTGTCTGTTTGTTTTGTTAAAATGTAATACAACTGTCTGGTTCCTGCTGACATGATAAATAAACAATAACGAAGAGTGATCCTTTCTGGGAGACAGAAAAGTACGTTTATTTTCAGCTGAGACTCTGGTGTGGAATCTCATTCAAAAGCGAACCAGAGTGAGGATAAAGGCATCGACTTTCCCTTTTATACATCTTCAAATGCAGGCAAAGAAACATGCTTCTACATATGTAACATCATCACTATGTCACCTTAAGCATCATAGAAATATCAAAATATATCTTCCAACATGCAAGGGGCATGTCTCAGCATTTTTTCTGAAGAGCAGCTTACATCCATCAGGGGCCTAATTTTGACCTGTCAGGAGGGAGGGAGATAAATTCCTTACTTTTTACCTCTATTTGTGCCACATGTGCCTTTCTTATTTCCCCCCACTGGAATATTCACCACCCTCTTGCCTGTGCCTTGGACACAGATACTTCAGCTTCCCTTTGTCCTGTCCGCTGGGCTTTCTAATACAGAGAGAACCTTTTTCTACATTTCAGTGCTCCTAATGTATATACAATATATGTATAAATATCTATTGTTCTGTCGCGTGCTGGGCCTGTAAAGAATTTCCTTTAGAACAGGACGTGCAACCTTTGCCCAGGGGCAAGCCAGGGGGCCCAAGGAGAAGTTCTCAGAGGTTTTCCACCACAAATAGTCTTTAGATGGCTTGTGAAGTATAACAAAGTCTTTTATTAATGAACAATCAAACAGCAACTTCTCTTGTCTTCAATAACGCTAAACAAATACTTCCAAGCTTTATGCAATTGGTGGCTTCCTAATCTTGCCCACGAAGGACAGGCAACTGTCTTCAATAACTTCTTCTTTACTTTAAAGGAAAATCCCTTTTTTAACTTCTCCCAGGCTGACTGTAATCTAACCCTTACTGACGTAGGCTCCGCTACCGGGTCGAACTGTGTCTCAAAGCACCGAGTGGACCTACCAGTAAAAGTTTAGATATTCTCCAGCTGGAGTTCTTTGGTCTTTAGGGCTGTTTTCCTGGAAATCTTTAGAGACTTTTAAGACTGTTTCCCCCCGGAAAGTCTTAAGGGTTGAAGCTTTTGTACAGGGGAAGCTTGCACACGTCCTGTACATTAGCTTACCTTGCTGAGACTAACTAAAAAATGGCTCCCTTTCCTTCCCAATTGCCCTGAGCAAGTGGCAGAACCAAAACTTAACGATGATGGACAGGTGACTTGCCCTATGACTGCAACCAAAGGAAGCCACCTTTCTGCAGAACCCTGAAACCCTGGACTGCAAGCAAACATTTAATACAAAGCAATTAAAGTTGGAGCTCCTGGTACAGCCGTACCAGCACATCTATATTTCCAATATCTCCACATCAAAGGAACCCAGTGACTAGGACAACATGCAGATCTCATTTCTCAATGCACTCATTTCAGGCACCTTAAAAACACTGGTCAAATATAGGTTTCGGTGGGACATAATTATGACGATGGAGCTCCACCATTGTAGTTTCAAAGATGTCACCATCCTTGGGACCAAACACTGCACTTTGCAGTAAAAGAACACAGGAAAGTATTGTTATGTTTGTTGCAAACTTTCCATTCTTCCAGGCGCCCGTTGCCATTTCTGGCACAATACATCCGCACAATAAGTCTAGAGAAAGGGACATATCAACCATCAGCAGAAGGTTATCAAAAATGTCAAAGCCTCCAGACGATTGCTCTCAAAAGCATCCCGCCAGCCACCCTGGCCCTACTCCAGTGTAAAGCAGCTTACGGCCCCAAATATTTGATATGCTTTTGTTGCAAAGGTTAAATATACATAGCATTGTCTGAAGATTATGAAGAAAAGGCTTTGTAAATGGGCATCCGCAGAGGAAAACTGCATTGTATGGACAGATGCTTTGGGGGGAGCGGGGGTTGTCCCCAAAGTCCCACGTTCAGAATTTGTTCTCGGTTTGCACAAAGTGCTTTTTAGCCAGAGCAAAAGTGGGGAGGAAAAATAACATTTCTAAGTAAATAAGATGGGGATGATTAACAGGATTAGATAGGAGATCTTTTCCCTCTTTGGGTAGCAGAAGCTTTGAATTAGGAAGGAACAGAGCAAGCCAAAACACCAAAATCCAGCAGACAATCCTCACAAGGTCTGAATGGCAAAGCGAGCATCAGATTGGGTACATAATATTAGATCCCTAGTAAAAACAATAATAACATTAAACACTTTATTAGGTATTTACACAGGATGGAAATAGAGCTGTGTTTGCAGCTGGGTTTTGTATGCACAAGGGTCAGGGACCAAACCTTTTGAGGTTCCTCAACAGCAGCCAAACTTTGAGTGTAGGTAATTTTAATGTCAGAGATGTGAGGGTGCATCTACACATGCAGTTTGACACCACCTGAACTGCCATAGCTCAATACTATGTAAAATCATGGGAGTTGTAGTTCTATGAGGCACCAACACTCTTTGGTAGGGGCTAAACTACAACTTCCACAGCATTGAGTCATGCCAGTGGAAGTGATGTCAAACTGCCTTAATTCTACAATGTAATTTTATTTATTTGTCGTGTCAGATCAACCAGTCAATTATATTACATTTCTAACAGAACAAAGCAAACAAACAGATAAAATACAGCATTTGTGAGTTTGGTAGTTAGTTAAATGTCATTTGACCAGTATCTGGCCACTTGGAGTGCTTCTGGTGTTGCCGCAAGAAGGTCCTCCATGGTGCGTGTGGCAGGGCTCAGGTTGCATTGTAGCAGGTGGTGAGTGGTTTGCTCCTCTCCACACTCGCATGTCGAGGATTCCACTTTGTGGCCCCATTTCTTGAGGTTGGCTCTGCATCTCGTGGTGCCAGAGCGCAGTCTGTTCAGCGCCTTCCAAGTCGCCCAGTCCTCTGTGTGCCCAGGGGGGAGTCTCTCATTTGGTATCAGCCATTGGTTGAGGTTCTGGGTTTGAGCCTGCCACTTTTGGACTCCTGCTTGCTGAGGTGTTCCAGCGAGTGTCTCTGTAGATCTTAGAAAACTATTTCTAGATTTAAGTCGTTGACGTGCTGGCTGATACCCAAACAGGGGATGAGCTGGAGATGTCTCTGCCTTGGTCCTTTCACTATTGGCTGCTACTTCCCAGGCGGATGTCAGGTGGTGCAATACCGGCTAAGCAGTGTAATTTCTCCAGTGGTGTAGGGCACAGACACCCCGTGATAATGCGGCATGTCTCATTAAGAGCCACATCCACTGTTTTAGTGTGGTGAGATGTGTTCCACACTGGGCATGCATACTCAGCAGCAGAGTAGCACAGCGCAAGGGCAGATGTCTTCACTGTGTCTGGTTGTGATCCCCAGGTTGTGCCAGTCAGCTTTCGTATGATATTGTTTCTAGCACCCACTTTATGCTTGATGTTCAGGCAGTGCTTCTTGTAGGTAAGAGCACGATCCAGAGTGACTCCCAGGTATTTGGGTGCACTGCAGTGCTCCAGTGGGATTCCTTCCCAGGTCATCCTCAGAGCTTGGGATGCTATTCTGTTCTTGAGATGAAAGGCACATGTCTGTGTTTTGGATGGGTTGGGGATCAGCTGGTTTTCCCTGTAATAGGCAGTAAGAGCACGTAGAGCTTTGGAGAGCTTCTGTTCTACCATCTCAAAGCTCCCTGCTTGAGCGGTAATGGCATGATCATCAGCATAGATGAAACTCTCTGTCCCTTCTGGAAGTGGCTGGTCATTTGTGTAGATGTTGAACATGGATGGAGCGAGCACGCTCCCCTGAGGCAGGCCGTTCTTCTGTTTCCACCATCTGCTTCTCTGGCCCTGGAACTCAACAAAAAAGCTCCTGTTTTGTAGCAGGTTTCCTATGAGGCGGGTGAGGTGGTAGTCCTTATGTAATAATAATATAACAATAATACACTTTAGTTATATTCTGCTCTATCTCCCTGAGGGGACTCAGAGATGATTGCAACATATACAAATAGGCAAACATTAAATGCAAGTACCAGTACATTTTATTGATTAGCCCTTTGGAAATATCACAAATTAAAGGTCTTTAATCTTTAAATCAGCATAATACCCTAAAAATACAATAATAATACATTTTATTTATATTCTGCTTTATCTCACAGGGGGGACTCAGAGCGGATTACAATACACATATGAGGCCAACATTCAATGCCTTTTTACATATGTGAACTCTTGTCTGTTGGACGCAAGTGTGACTGTTGCAATTGGTCACCTTGATTAGCATTGAATAGCCTTATAGCTTCAAAGCCAGGCTGCTAATCAAGGTGGCAATTGTGAATTGCAACATTCACAATTGCCTCAAGCAGTTGTGATGTCCCACCCTGGACATCATTCCATGAATATATAAATCGCACTTGCCTAGTTTCCAACACACCTCACAATCTCTGAGGATGCCTGCCATGGATCTGGGTTTTTTTTTTTAAATCATGTCAGAAACGACCTGAGAAACTGCAAGTCGCTTCTGGTATGAGAGAATTGGCCGTCTGCAAGGACGTTGCCCAGGAGATACCTGGATGATTTTGATGTTCTTATCATCCTTGTGAGGCTTCTCTCACGTCCCCGCATGAGGAGCTGGAGCTGATAGAGGGAGCTCATCCGCCTCTCCCCGGATTCGAACCTGCGACCTGTTGGTCTTCAGTCCTGCCAGCACAGGGGTTTAACCCACTGCACCAACTGGGGGCTCCAATATGGATCTGGGTGAAATGTCAGGAGAGAATGCTTCTGGAACATGGCCATACAGCCTGGAAAACTCACAGCTACCCAGTGATTCTTGCTATGAAAGCCTTCAACAACACTTCAGCTTTTGCCTTCATGCCCGTCTTTTGTCTGGCTTTTTGCACCTGTGGGCTCCCAAACCCCGCAACACACCTATACATATTCTTTCCCAATGTTTAGATGCAAAGTAGCTTGCAACATGTGCCGTCGCGCCTGGGGGCTATTATTCTCAATAAAGGAGGGGTGGACGTGGCATCTTTCCCCCAGGGGATTGCTCCTTGCCCTCCTATAGGAAACTGGAACTCCCAAAAACCCATAACGCTGTAAATAGTTCAAGATAAGTTTTATTTATCACAAAGTCATTTCTTCAAAGCAATGAGCTGGAAAACTTTAGAGGGGTGAAAAAAAACATATGTTACAGTCTCTATTAGTCCTGGGTCCAAGGGGTTTGAAGCTGAGAAGCCTCATCAAGTTTCCTCTTTCCTCAATGGCTGTGAATGCCGGAGCAAACCACAACCCCAAATGGCCTATGTTTTGAAGACTCAGGATCTTCCTCTGGTGCCAAAAGAACTGGCTTGAAGGCGCTTGGGAACTCCTCAATGTTATCCAGGACGACCTGGACATAAAGCATGAGTCCCAAGGGTAAAAAACTTCAGAACTGGTGCTAAGAGGTAACTTAAATCAGGGTCCTTTAGAGTCAGGTCTCTTATTCATGTCCATCTGGTATGAACTCTGATGGCAGAATGAAAAGAAAAAGGAAGTTCTCCCCTTTTTCAGGAAGAGGGAAGAGGTGGAGCCAAACAGTACTGATTGACAGTTACAAGCAACCAATCCATACAACTATACATAAACAGGGTAAAAGGGGCAGGATTAAGCATGATACAACAGTTTAAATCTTATAACTAACAGTCCTATACATAGGTGGCGCCACTCGCGCTGTCACACAACACAGTGGTTAAAAATGCAATAAGACACAACTTATTAGATTTGCACTGTATCACATTTTGACTATTATCTTGCATTTCTTTTAAAGCAGTTGTATTTATATGTTCTGGTCTATGACCAAAATAAGATTTGATTGATGGGCTGATGGTAAATTGTAAATGTAAAATTATAAATTAATTTAAGACAGTTGTGGAAAACACAGGCTGAATAAATTAGATTAAAGCACTGAAGGTTTTAAACACAGTAAAGTGTTACATCTGAGCAAATATGTTTGCTCCTGGATCAAAGCCAATGGCAATTATGTCTTCAGTATCTAGATTTTTTTTTTTAAAGGAATCAAGATAGTTGTGGTTGTAAAATATCAACAAATCCCTACCCACAGGTGCACCGTATCATTAAATCTGCACATGAGGAAGTGGAAGCTGCAAGGAAATAAAAATAGATAGTGGGGAAGAAGAGAGAGAAGGGCAGGAATCCAGCAGAAAGGTTTTCCTCAATTTCGTACCTGTGCTGGTACAGCTGTACCAGGAGCTCCAACTTCCTTTTCTTTCTTTGAGTGTTTGCATGTATTCCAAAGTTCCATGCATTTTGCAATAAGGTGGCTTCCTTTGGTTTGCAGTCATGGGGTTAGTCACCTGCCTATCATCGTTAGGTTTTTGGTTCCGCCCCTTTCCCCAGGGCTCTGGGAGAGAAAAGAAAGCTGGAATGTGTCCAGAGGAGGGCGACTAAAATGATCAAGGGTCTGGAGAACAAGCCCTATGAGGAGCGGCTTAAGGAGCTGGGCATGTTTAGCCTGAAGAAGAGAAAGCTGAGAGGAGATATGATAGCCATGTATAAATATGTGAGAGGAAGCCACAGGGAGGAGGGAGCAAGCTTGTTTTCTGCTTCCTTGGAGACTAGGACGCGGAACAATGGCTTCAAACTACAAGAGAGAGATTCCATCTGAACATGAGGAAGAACTTCCTGACTGTGAGAGCCGTTCAAGTGGAACTCTCTGCCGGAGTGTGGAGAGCTCACTTGGAGGACCGGGCGAAGGGGGAGAAAAAAAAATAATTAAAAAAAGGGAAAAAAACTATTGCCCTCAGGAAGGGCAACGGGGGGGGGGGGGGGGAGGAGCTTCATGCGGCTAGTCTATTCTCCTTTCCATATTCTCCTCCAGCGAATCTCCTATGTCACTTTCACTTCGCTAGACCTGGGTGCCCCGTTGTCGAGCACTCGGTTCCATTCGTTTGTCAGGGGGGGGAGGTTTTTCTGCCTCTGTGGGAGGGCTTTTCATTACGTTTCTTTCTGTTGTCTTTTATTTCATGGTTGCTTACTAAAAGAGCAGAAGACAAAAC
>NW_026847771.1:103064889-103109232 GCF_025583915.1 Anolis sagrei ordinatus | reverse complement strand
TAACGAATTAACGAATTAACGAACGAAACCGGACAGGCCTAATCTTCTCCAGTGCATGGACCAAATTCAGCGACAGAGGAGATCCTGGGGCAGCATTCCAAATGCAAAAGGATAGGATCAAAATAGCATTTTATTTGTGTCTAAGCCTTAGGAGAAGTGTTTCAAGTTTTTTTTAAGTGGGGGACTGTATAAACTTTGGAAAGCCACCCAATGTGTTGGAGCATGGCTATCTCTGCTTGAAGAGACAGATTTGTCCTTAGGGCTCAAGGCTCCTAACCCTACCATAGAAGAGTATAATTTACCTTGGCAAGATAAACATTATTAATGAAAGTTTAGAAATATGTGTGTAGTGCTGTTGTCTCTCAGCTTTAAAATGTAAATGCTTTGCAGAATCTGAGCTAACTAAATATTTTACTATGTCACATCCATCTTTTTCAAAGGAGCTTTAGCAAAATCATGTTCTTGATGGACTACTGTTGGGAAAAGACGCAATAATGACCAGGCGGGAGGCAGGGTGTAGAAGTGAATGATGATGGCTTTTTTATTGTTGCCCAAGCAAAGCTTATATGGGTTCTGGTGCTCTTCAGCAAAGGTCTGCATAGCAACAGTGGGGGATTACATAATTGCCAAGTGATTGGTTGGACTCTCAAGGGTGAGGTAATCTACAGGTGAGGTCAGCTATAGGTGATGTCATCCTTCCTGCCCTCAAGGGTAATGTCCATACATGGTCAGTGGGGTAGGAACAGTGTATGCATTTGCGGAGTACGGCCTGCCTCCAGTCCCAGGTCATGATGCCCTGTATACTTTGCCAGAATGGTGTGAAGCGTAAGTGTCAGGGGTCTGGAATTTCCCAATGGGCGTCCAGACTAGAATGGTTTGCCAGTAAAAGCCCAGAGGCGCATCGTCACTTCAATGGGACATAATAATGTCATCACTCCTTCACATAATAATGTCATCACTCCTTCATCCCCCCCCTTTTTTGTTTTTCAACAATTTATGTGCATAAAGGACATCATGTCTAGGAGGGGCTCGTAGGGGCCGTGGCTGGTAAAGCTGCCACAGGGATGGGATGTATTGAATGTAGCAGCAGCATATGATCAAACAGCCAGTCAACAGTAAAGCAATTTGAACTGTTTTTCTGATCTAGCCGACAGGAAGCCAGGTCATATATTAGGATAATCTATAGGTGAGGCGGGGGGGGGGAGGAAAGGTCAGCAGAGCGTGAGGCTAGCAAAAAGCTTATAACAATGGGATATATATCAAATGTAGCAGTAGCAGATTATTACATAAGTAATCAATAGTTGTATAGAGTAAACGAATTGGATAATAAAAGTTTTATCAAGCAGATACAATATTTTGCTTAATATGTTAAGCTAAGTCTTAAAAAAACAATATGCATAAATATTTTGTTGAAATTATTTGTGAGATTTGAAACAACACATAGAATGGACTGGAGGGTGAACGTGGGAATGAGATTTTGGAGGCCTTGGTGTCACATCATCTTTCCAGGGGCAAATGTAGTGAGCAGGAACCCAAAGTGCTTGATTTAAGAAGCCAATGACAGAGAATGTGTGTTTAAACAATTTTGTCAAAAAGCAAGTCGTGTTTGTTAAAGTCTATAGGTTCATGACAGCTGAAGCAGGAACTCAAATCGGCCCGTCACAGCAGTATTTTTGACTTCAGGTGATGAGGGGAGCTGGGCCTTTTCACTCCGGATCTGGCAACCTGTATCAAGGGAGGAGGAGGGGGTAGGGAGAGGGAAATGCTTCTGGATCCTGGTAACGAAAGAAGAATCAGATAAAATTAAATTCAAATGATTAATGGTAAATAATACATATAGGAAGACCATTGTTGGAAAGCTGTTGGAAAGCCGTTGGAAAGCGAAAGCGAAAAGAGCAGCGAAGAGGCCAGGGGGCTGACTCCCCCTTTCGTTTGTTTTGTGTGTGAGAAGAAGCAGACTGTTTGTAGAGGTATGTTTGGAACATTTAGCAATCTCATTTTGTGTGGCCATCGTAGGGAATGTTAAAGATGTGAGTAATATTGTAGGAAGAGTAGAACGTTGTGAGCGTAGCGCTGTAATAAGAGGGTCTGGTGGCAGTTTTTATTGTAGGAGGGACTCTCATGAATGTAAAGGTATAAAAAAAGTGGTTGAGAACATGTTTGATGTGTTTTTTTTGTAAGGGGTTAACTAAATGTAACCAGAGAATGTGTCAATAGTGACATGAAGAATTGTGTAAGGGAAAAATGAGGGAAATTGTGTGGTTATATGTAGAATAGATCTATTGGTTATCATAGACATGTGTATAGAATGTCATGTGTCTTATTTTTTGTCATGGAAAGTAGTGAGGAAAATTAGGCAAAGAGTGTAAATGGTTGTAGTTGAAATGACTGTTGCAGTTAAGAGTTAATTAACTGTGATATCTCATTTAGGATGGGGTGTTTATGAAACACCTGTTGATTGTTTGTAGATATAACATTAGTAGTTGTTGGGTTAAGTCTCTTAGTGTTTTGATGTTTGTGTTGATGTGTCTTGTAGTCTGTAAGTTTGTCATGAATGAGATGTGTAGGGATGGCTTGGAGATAGAACCAAAACTGTCTGTGATGAAGAGATCAGATTAACTGAACATCTTAAGAAAACTGAGTGTGTTAAACCCAGGTCAATAGTGGGAAGCCATGCTTAACCCCTAGCATTGGGATGGTATGATTTTAAAAGCATTGGAACTGGTATAGAGTCATAAAAGAAAAAAAAAGCTTTAAAACCTTTAAGGTTAAGGTAGTAATGTGGGTGGAGTCTAGAAAGAATAGACTCGACCAAGGTAGAAAATGTTGTATTAAAATCTTTANGCAGAATATTGTGAATTTAGCATTGTAATATAAGGTATGTTGTAGCAGAAATGTTTATGAATGTATTTTGAGCAATGTTATGGGTAGTGTGATAATGATCAATAGTAGACCCGTTGGAAAACTTTAGTAATTGTGTAATGAGAAATGGATAATAGGTTTTGTAGTATGAGGATGAAAAGGCATGACCCTTATAGGGCTGTGTTTTGTTGAAGAGCAAGGATTTTGATAGTCATTAATTAATCAATCAATGATTTATGATGGTCTTTGACCAGCACAGTATAGAATGGGCATCGGTGTGTAAGGAAGGGAATTGTAGTTTTTAAGTATATCGGGTATAGAGGCAGAATGAAAGCACATTTAAAAACATAGACAGATTAAAAGAATAAAACAGAGTAACCAAGCATAAATCA
The DNA here is from genome assembly GCF_025583915.1 of Anolis sagrei ordinatus. Lineage (NCBI taxonomy): Eukaryota > Metazoa > Chordata > Lepidosauria > Squamata > Anolidae > Anolis > Anolis sagrei. The sequence goes on along the minus strand of NW_026847771.1, from coordinate 103,105,978 downwards.
AAAGATAAACAATCATGAATCAAAAAGTCATCTTAACGGAAACAGGATAGGGGAAGTGTTTGTGTGTGTGTAATCAGAGTTTAGAGCCTAGCCGTGGCTGGGACGGCTTATCTCTTATTTGTGGAATGTATGTCTCTCCTTTTTTTGGGGTATCGTGTCTGTCGGCTTGAATCTCTCTCGCAGAGGGGAGAGATTTTTTGATGGATTTTAGTGTGTAAGGTAGAGATATAATGTGTGAATAAAGCAATAAATGTCTGGTTTTGAGTATCGTTTTATTAACGTTTTTATGAAGTAGGTATTTTAAACCTTTGGCTGAGATGTGGGTAACGAATAGGGGTGTGTGTTTGTAGTGTGGTAGATTTATGATATAATGGTTTGATCTATTGAAAGCTGAGATCAGATTTTTTAAAATGTTGATTTTAGCGTGTTGTGTTTGATATGGAGGGGGGGAGTTTGGTGTCTTAGGAAAGGGAAAAGAACATCAAAAGAAATAAACAAAACTATGATTTGTAGACTTAATAAACTCAATCTTAAAATGAACTAAGCAAAAATGTTTAATGTGTAATATGATTAATAACATAGCAAGATATGTTATCATGTAAGCATGTGTTGTCAACCAATGTTTTGTAAGAAGTGTGTTTTTGTGGAGCTGATTTATTTGTAAGCATCAGATGAAATGTATGGTTTTTAGGTGTGATTAAAATTTAAGAGTGTATAAGTTGAATGTAATTTGAGTCTTATATATAATTGACCCTTTGAAATGAAAGGGACTTGAAGTTGTGTGTGTCAAGTTTGGTATAATTTTATTGTTGGTGGAGTTTAGAACGTTTTTTGATTGTGAACTATGAATCTCAGGAACTATAACTCTTGATTTTGAAATCAACACCAACTCTATCAGTATTTAAATTGTTGTGTATAGGTATGTGTGTCAAATTAGATCAAGTAAACGAGAATCTATTTTGTATATCAGACATGTATATCACAATTTATGACAGTAGCAAACTTATGGCTATAAAACAATAATAACAACGAGCAAAATTATAACTATGAAACAATAATAGTAAATGAAAACAATCTCAAACATCTCTCAGTTGAGGGTTAGTATAACATAAAGAATTTATCTTAAAGAGCCGTAGCATGAGGAAGGTTGAGAATCACTATTTAGATGTTGTATTGTGGCTCTCATTATATCTTATAACTAATCAATGTTGTTTAACATTAAAGAAAATGAAGCTTGACAATTTTTAAGGGACTGTGTATTGTCTATTTTTTTATCAAAAATAAAACTTTGAAAGCTTTTTTATCAAAACATGATTTAAAAAAATGAGGACTCTATATATAGATCTTTGATTTTAGATTATTTATGTATTGTAATTTTGGAACTTTTGATTGAACAGAAGTTTATCTTGAAAATCATTTTGTAACAAAGGTTTACTTGATGATATTATAAGTTTATCAAAGGGTGTTTTTTAACCATATTTGTTATGGGAACTTTATGTTTTTGTTGAATGGAAATCTTAAATAGAACTGTTTTAATGATATCTTTTGGAAGGGGGGGGTGTGTGTTAACAAATCACACCGACATAGCTGTATCTAGTTGGTGTCGATTGAAACTCAAAGGAATGGGATAGGGGTTGTTAAACTGTCTCACCAATGATGCATTAGGAGAAAGTGGAGGTCTGTGACCTGATAGTCTATCCGGACATGGTATAGGCATTGTTTATTTATGTAACGCCTTCTGCAGAGGCATATGATTTTTCAGATTCTGAATCTGGGCAGCAAATGATGATATTAATGATTGTTTTGTGATCAATGTCAGGCTGTTTAAATGTTTGGATTTCGGGAGCCCACTGAATGTATGGAAAAGCAGGATCAAATGTCATTGTTGGGAGCTCCGTTTGGCCAGCTGTCTTAGTGAATGTGTCGGAGCCATGAATTAGATCTGGAATTACGGCTGTTGTGTTTTGAATGTGATCAGAAGAGGATAGAGTTTTTTCGAATCCTGTTATGTCATGAAGGGTTATGGTTATGTTTTCTTGGCCGCCAGCATTTTGAATGGTCTGAGGAATCATGTCTCTCAGTGGCTGGGGCTGTAAAAACTCTCCAAGACTTGGCTGTTTATTTTCAAGAGGAGAGGAGGGGAGATTTGGATCGGCGGGGGATGACTCAAAAGCAAAGACACATGAAGGCAAGATAGGGAGGGCTATCTGTGAACATCCCATCTCGAGCGGGGTAAAAAGAGGATTTATGATCCGAGTCGGGAGAGGTTGATTTGTGACCGGAGCCACGGGTGGGCGATTATCTGTCACTCCCAGGAGAGTGAGTGTTTCACAACATTGCTTCCACAGCAATAATTGTTGTATTGTCCCCTGGGGTTTTTCAAGAAAGGTTTGACCTATCCTGACCCAATCTGATGGGTTCAATGAACCTTGTTCTGGATACCATAAACAATGATATCTGATTTCTCCAAGTAAATCTTTTACCTGGTCCTGATCTACTTCAAAATACCCTGCCTGCTTTAACAACCTGTACAGTTCTTGTGCATGCCTCAGCTGCGGAACTGACATACTTAACCCCATACTTACGAGAGAGGGAACGAGAAAACTCGTTGAGGTGCGCACCTTGTAGCTATTCCAGCGGTAAGCATGGGATGGAAGGCCTGGATCCTATCACGTTGTCGGTCACCAGATGTTGTGAACGCGAGAATGACCAGACGGGAGGCAGGGTGTAGAAGTGAATGATGATGACCTTTTTATTGTTCTCTAAGCAAAGCTTATATAGGTTTTTGTGCTCTTTAGCAAAGTCTGCATAGCAACAGTGGGGGATTACATAATTGTCAAGTGATTGGTTGGACTCTCAAGGGTGAGGTAATCTGCAGGTAAGGTCAGCAACAGGTGATGTCATCCTTCCTGTCTTCAAGGGTAGTGTCCATACATGGTCAGTTGGTTAGGAACAGTGTATGCATCTGGGGAGGGCGGCCTGCCTCCAGTCCCAGGTCATGATGCCCCCTGCATCCCCTTGCCAGAAAGGTGTGGAGCATAAGTGTCAGAGGACTGGAATCTGCAACGTTCCCTTCGGAGGTATGGCTTGCCAGTCCCCCCTAGTGGTCTATTGCCATTCCTGCACTTCTGCACTTAGGACACAATGGTGTCTCCCCTATATAAATGACATTAATAATGATAATGTCCCTTCATGGGTTGTTGTAGGTTTTTTCGGGCTATATGGCCATGGTCTAGAGGCATTCTCTCCTGACGTTTCGCCTGCATCTATGGCAAGCATCCTCAGAGGTAGTGAGGTCTGTTGAACTAGGAAAAAGGATTTATATATCTGTGGAATGACCAGGGTGGGACAAAGGACTCTTGTCTGCTGGAGCTAGGTGTGAATGTTTCAACTGACCACCTTGATTAGCATATAATGGCCTGATAGTGCCTAGAGCAAACTTTTGTTAAGAGGTTCAGATATGTGGATGACACTTTCACCATTTGGAGCCATGGAGAAGAAGAACTCAACAGGTTCCTGGACCATCTTAACAGCATCCACCCAAAAATCCTATTCACAATGGAAAATAAAATGAAGGAAGACTGCCTTTTCTAGATGTCCTGGTCATCCGCAAACCAGATCAACAATTGAGTCACACCGTCTACAGAAAACCCACACACAGAGATAGATATCTACATAAAAACTCCAACCATCACCCAAGTCAAAAAAGAAGCACCATTAAAGCCTTGGCAGACCGTGCAAAGAGAATCTGCGAACCCCACCTCCTCCAAGATGAACTGAACCACCTCAACTGGGCTCTCCAGGCCAAAGGAGACTCCACCTCAGACATCAGAAGAGCTGCAAGACGACCAAGAACAAGCCACGAGAGTCAAGACAAAGACCCACCCAGAGGGAAAGGGTTCTTGCCAGACATCAAGGGAACCACTGACCGCAGAGGGAAGCTGATGAAGAAACACAACATACAAACTATCTACAGACCCACCAAGAAAATCCAACAAATGCTATGTTCAGCAAAGGACAAGAGGGATCCTCTCACTTCTGCAGGAGTCTACCGAGAGGAAACAAACAAGGACATCTAATCACCTCTCAACAAATGTTTGCTCCAGGCACTGTCAGGCCATTAAATGCTGATCAAGGTGGTCAGTTGAAACATTCACACCTAGCTCCAGCAGACAGAAGTCCTTTGTCACCCTGGTCATTCCACAGTTATATAAACCCATTTCCCTAGTTCCAACAGACTTCACTACCTCTGAGGATGCTTGCCATAGATGCAGACGAAATGTCAGGAGAGAATGCCTCTAGACCATGGCCATATAGCCCGGAAAAACCTACAACAACCCAGGATGTAAATTAAATAAAAATAAAATATGGAGACTGTAGAGAAAGCATTGCAAACAGGTGACCGTCCTGATTAGGATGTTGATATATGAACAGACTTTCCAATGTGCTTGCCATTCTCTTCCCCTCCCTGGCTAGCCACAATTTGTGTTGTTGTTTTCCTCTCCCTCACCTGCCACGTTATTACCTGTAATTGGCCCTGCGAAGGGGTCTTTGAAGAGGCATTTCTCCTAGTTAGAGAAATGCCTGGCGGTGTTTGAAGAGCGCCGGAGAATCGAAATCCAAATATCTGGAAGAATGAAAAATAACTAGGTGTTAAAGCCGATTTGTAATTTGCTGTGGGCGGAAAGCAGGGAAATCTCCCCATGAACAGAACCGCGTGCTCACAAACGCCAGCGAACAGCAGGCTGGGAAATTATCTCTTTTTGTCATTCCATATTCTCAGTAGGTAATAAGAGGTGAGGTACAACTCAGTCTGGGCTGCGGTACTAAACACGCCTCTCAGATCATGCAATACATTGATTTTTGTAAAAAAATAATAATCACATATTATATCAGTTTTTTTCCAATGAAGGGTATTTACCCCCAGATTAAAAGGCGTAGAAAGGATAGCTGGGCAGGCATCCTTCCTCACATCATAGCCCACCAAACTGAATGTGGTTGGCTTTCAGCACTAGAAGAAGTAGGGTCATGGGTTGCCGTGAGTTTTCCATGTTGTCTGGCCATGTTTGAGAAGCATTCTCTCCTGACATTTCGCCCACATCTATGGCAGGCATCCTCAAGGGTTGTGAGGTCTGTTGGAAACTAGGCAAGGGAGGGTTGTTGTGAGTTTTCTGGGCTGTCTAGCCATGTTCCAGAAACATTCTCTCCTGACGTTTCGCCCACATCTATGGCAGGCATCCTCAAGGGATGTGAGGCCTGTTGGAAACTAGGCAAGGGAGGGTTGTTGTGAGTTTTCTGGGCTGTCTAGCCATGTTCCAGAAGCATTCTCTCCTAACGTTTCACCCACATCTATGGCAGACATCCTCAAGGGTTGTGAGGTCTGTTGGAACTCGGCAAGGGAGGGTTGCTGTGAGTTTTTCGGGCTGTCTAGCCATGTTCAGAAACATTCTCTCCTCACGTTTCGCCCACAACTATGGCAGGCATCCTCGAGGGTTGTGAGGTCTGTTGGAAACTACACTAGGGAGGGTTGCTGTGAGTTTTCCAGGCTGTCTAGCCATGTTCCAGAAGCATTCTCTCCTGATGTTTCACCCACATCTATGGCAGGCATCCTCAAGGGTTGTGAGGTCTGTTGGAAATTAGGCAAGGGAGGGTTGCTGTGAGTTTTCCAGGCTGTCTGGCCATGTTCCAGAAGCATTCTCTCCTGACATTTCACCCACATCTATGCCAGGCATCCTCAAGGGTTGTGAAGTCTGTTAATCTAGCCATGTTCCAGAAGCATTCTCTCCTGACGTTTTGCCCACATCTATGGCAGGCATCCTCAAGGGTTTTGAGGTCTGTTGGAATTAAGCAAGGGAGGGTTGCTGTGAGTTTTCCGGGCTGTCTGGCCATGTTCCAGAAGCATTCTCTCCTGACGTTTCACCCACATCTATGGCAGGCATCCTCAAGGGTTGTGAAGTCTGTTAGTCTAGCCATGTTCCAGAAGCATTCTCTCCTGACGTTTCACCCACATCTATGGCAGGCCTCCTCAGAGGTTGTGAGGTCTGTTGGAAACTAGGCAAGTGGGATTTACATATCTGTGAAATGTCCAGGGTGGGAGAAAGAACTCTTGTCTGTTTGAGGCAAGTGTGAATGTTGCAATTTTGTCTTATCTTGCCCAGCTGGTAAACTGAGATCAGTTGCAGGATTTGAAGCAGCCGGAACCAAAATAGGCAATAGCGTCTGATAGCATCCATCTCCATGAGGTGGCAAATCAACTTTGGATTTTTGTCCAAACTTTAAATTTCTTCTCCAGGGTGAGGAATCTATTTCAGTGATAGGATCTCGTCTGATCTTGGAAGCTAAGCAGGGTCATGCCTGGTTAGTACTTGGATGGGAGACCGCCTGGGAATACCGGGTGCTGTAGGCTAAAGATAGGATTCCGTGCCTTGGAAAGCTTCTAGTAAATCTGTATTAAAACCCAGACATATCCCTTGCTCCAACTGATGTTACTTTAAAAAACACTACATGACCTCATCACACTAGAGAATGAATCCACTGTCAATCCAGTTGCTGCCATCTTCAGAATTCTGGGGTTTGTAGTTTAGGAAGGAGCCTTTAACAGCCTCATTAAACTACAAACTCCAGAATTCTGCAGGAGGCAGAAACCAGATTTAAAGTGGATTCATTCTCTAGTGTGATGAGGTTCTAAGAGAAGCGAAAAGTACTGGGTTTAGTTCCTTTGGTTAGTTTAACAACAACCAACGGAAAGTAACTCCTAAACAAATGTTGAAAACTTGGAGTAACCAACAGTGGGTTTTTATAGGAAACTAATGTTAAATTAGTTTCAGGTTTCTGGCATGCCCAACGTATTCTGGGCTCAGAACTCTTTTATTATAAGCACATGTTTTTGCACTGTGTTTCAGCCAGTGTGTCTTGAGGTGAAGGATCAAGTAGATTCTTCGAGCAGAAAATCTGTTTTCTCCTTGCCAGTTTCTTTAAGGTGCCCTGGGATGTTGAGTCTGGTGCTGGCGGGGAAATCCTCTTTTCTCCTCGTATTTGCAAGGAATGGGAGAATGCCATATGTAACATTTCTATTAATTCCGTTCCTTGATCCAGGCCAGATTTTCTTTTAAAAAAATGACTCAGGGTGCATTTACACCAGGCAGGGGCAAACTTGGGCTGTCTAGTTGTTTTGGACTTCAACTCCCACAATTCCTAACAGCCTAGGTCCTTTCCTTTTCAAGTGGTCCCTGGTCAAAGTGGTCCTTAGTCCAAGTGGTCCTTGGTCAAAGAGGTCCCTGGTCAAAGTGGTTCCTGGTGAAATGGTCTCTGGTAAAAGTGGTCCCTGGTCAAAGTGGTCATAGTGATCCTCTGGCCAAAGAGGTCCCTGGTCAAAGTGGTCAAAGTGGTCCCTGGCTAAAGAGGTCCCTGGTCAAAGTGATCAAAGTGGTCCCTGGCCAAAGTGGTTCCTGGTGAAATGGTCTCTGGTAAAAGCGGTCAAAGTGGTCCTCTGGCCAAAGAGGTCCCTGATCAAAGTGGTCCCTGGCTAAAGAGATCCCTAGTCAAAGTGGTCAAAGTGGTCCCTGGTCAAAGTAGTCCCCTGGCCAAAGTGGCCCCTGATCAAAGTGGTCCTCTGGCCAAAGTGGTCCGTGGTCAAAGTGGTCCCTGGCCAAAGTGGTCCCCTGGCCAAAGTGGTTGCTGGTCAAAGTGGTTCCTGGTGAAATGGTCCCTGGTCAAAAGTTGTCCCTGGTCAAAGTTGTCCCTGGCCAAAGTGGTCCGTGCTCAAAGTGGTCCCTGATCAAAGTGGTCCCTGACCAAAGAGGTCCCTGGTCAAAGTGGTCAAAGTGGTTCTTGGTCAAAGTGGTCAAAGTGGTCCTCTGGCGAAAGAGGTCCCTGATCAAAGTGGTCAAAGTGGTCCCCTGGCCAAAGTGGTCCCTGGCCAAAGTGGTTCCTGGTGAAAGGGTCCCTGGTCAAAGTGGTCCCCTGGCCAAAGTGGTCCCTGGCCAAAGTGGTTCCTGGTGAAATGGTCCCTGGTGAATGTAGTCCCTGGTCAAAGTAATCAAAGTGGTCCCTGGCCAAAGTGGTCCCTGGCCAAACCACTTTGAGTCCCCGCAGGGGTGAGAAAGGCGGTATATAAATACTGTAAGTAAATAAATAAAGTTGTTCCTGGTCAAAGTGGTCCCTGGCCAAAGTGGGAACCACTGGTATAGATGCATCCCTGGAGTACCCCTGGAGTAGATATGTATTTTTATATATGGCATCTAACTGTTGCCGACTTGTATCCCGCCCTGAATTGCCTTTGGGCTGATATGGGCGAGATTCAAATGTTGTAAATTTATAAATAAATATCGTTAGTTCAGGTATATCTCATTTAATAAAATAGATATTTGCGTGCCCCGACTTCCTTATGAGAAAGTTTGGTACAGGCAGCAGAAATAACATGGAAAGAATGAGGATGGGCTCCTACATGAAGCAAAAGAACAATCCAACGTTATGATTTTTATTTAGACCTAACAATATGCACATGTGAAATAAAGCAACTCAATCCCGTACGCCTCGCATAAGTAAACAGTGTTTTGCATTTCCTAAAGACCCCTTTTCCTTTCACGGGCTTCCACATTTCTTCTGAGCTCCACCAAGAGTTAATCCAATTGCTCTCAGAGTGCGGCTGGGCGGCCGGGTTTTGCATTCGTTTTGTTTTATGCTTGAAATTTCCATGCCTCATACCAATCATGTCCTCCGCTGTGAATTCATTAGCAGCAAGCTGCTAATTAAATTCTGTATTTATGATTGGAAAATAAAATCATCGGACCCTTTTAAAATAGATTTTTACAACTCCGAGCCCAGGCAGCTGAGTCAGCAACCGGGGAGGCAAAGCTTCAGACTTAAAGGCTTCCATGAAAAAGATTAGATAGAATGAGAAATGACACTTCAAAAGACTTATCGGAAATCCCCCTTCGTTTTCGGGCTGGATTGAGTTTTCAGCGCAAGGAAAACAACAACATTGTATCGTGCGCCTGTGGTTCGGTGTCACCTGAAACAATATCAGGTATCGTTTCCAAGGGCTCCTGCATGCAAGTGTTGTTGTTCTTCCAAATACATTGAATAAACCTTTTGATTACACACACACAATTCAGCATAAAGAGGAAACAGGTACGTAGACTTTATGATAGCCAAGGTGGATGCAATAGTTGAAAACCTCACAGCTAAAAAAGGTGTACTTCTACACTGGAGAATTAATGCAATTTGTCACTTTAGATGCCATTGCTCAATGTTATGGGACCCTGGGAGTTGTAGTTTTTGTTGGCGCATGCAAGGAATCACTTAATGCGTGTGTGTCAGCTTCAAAATAAGATGCATGAAGCTGATTGTTCGGACAATGACAGGAGAGATGGCTGAGCCTGGGACTTCTGGTTACTGTTGCATTTTTGTTCAGATTTGAGCTATGCAGTTGCAGAGAGAGATAGTTTGAGAGAGAGACAGATTTTGGAGTATACTCTTATTTCATGAGCTGCTGAAGATTGGTCGGGTAATGCCCGGGGAGATGGCTGAGCCTGGGACTTTTGGTTACTGTTGCATTTTTGTTCAGATTTGAGCTATGCAGGTGCAGAGAGAGACAGTTTTGAAGAGAGAAGCAGAGAGAGACAGATTTTGGAGTATACTCTTGCTTCATGAGCTGCTGAAGATTGGTCGGGTAATGCCTAGGGAGATGGCTGAGCCTGGGACTTCTGGTTACCGTGCATTTTTGTTCAGGTTTGAGCTATGCAGGTGCAGAGAGAGACAGTTTTGAAGAGAGAAGCAGAGAGAGACAGAATTTGGAGTATACTCTTGCTTCGTGAGCTGCTGAAGATTGGTCAGATAATGCCTGGGGAGATGGCTGAGCCTGGGACTTTTGGTTACTGTTGCATTTTTGTTCAGGTTTGAGCTATGTCGGTGCAGAGAGAGACAGTTTTGAAGAGAGAAGAAGAGAAAGACAGATTTTGGAGTATACTCTTCCTTCATGAGCAAGAGTAAGATTGGTCGTTTAATGCCTGGGGAGATAGCTGAGCCTGGGACTTCTGGTTACCATTGCATTTTTGTTCAGGTTTGAGCTAAGCAGGTGCAGAGAGAGACAGTTTTGAAGAGAGAAGAGAGAAACAGATTTTAGAGTATACTCTTACTTCATGAGCTGCTGAAGATTGGTCAGGTAATGCCTGGGGAAATAGCTGAACCTGGGACTTTTGGTTACTGTTGCATTTTTATCAGGTTTGAGCTATGCTGGTGCAGAGAGAGACAGTTTTGAAGAGAGAAGCGGAGAGAGACAGAATTTGGAGTATATTCTTGCTTCATGAGCTGCTGAAGATTGGTCGGATAATGCCCGGGGAAATGGCTAAGCCTGGGACTTTTGGTTACTGTTGCATTTTTGTTCAGGTTTGAGCTATGTCGATGCAGAGAGAGACAGTTTTGAAGAGAAAAGCAGAGAGAGACAGATTTTGGAGTATACACTTGCTGCTGAAGGAGTTTATTCACATGGACAGAGAAAGACCATTTTAAATCTCTCATAAAAGCACAGTATGTGAGTTGGTGCAAGAGATCACATTGTGCATATGTTGTTCTGAACTAATAAGAGTAAACTACTTGTTCTTTATTGTTCACCTGAGTGGCATATTTTCTTTCTCTGGCAAGGCAGTGTGTGGACTAACCAAACGTGAACTACATGTGGTTTATTTTACATTATGCCACAGTTTTCCAAGATCAAAAAGTGTTAGTGTCTCACCAAACTCCAACTCCCTGAATCGAGCCATGGCCATTAAAGTGGTTTCAAACTGAATTTATTCTACAATCATAGAATCATAGAATCAAAGAGTTGGAAGAGACCTCCTGGGCCATCCAGTCCAACCCCCTGCCAAGAAGCAGGAATATTGCATTCAAATCACCCCTGACAGATGGCCATCCAGCCTCATTGATCAGTGACGTTCCTGCACGCTCCTTGCCCATGCCGGTTATTTGCACAAGGAGGAATTATGCAAAGTAGTAAACATAAACAAAATAAATTATGCAAATATTTAGTAGGAAATCAGGGGTAAAATAAGCTTCCTCTTTTGCCTGGTTATGGAACAGATCTTTTTTTAGCACAGAATTTGGATTTAATTTTCTGTAACATTCGCATGAACAGAATTTTGCAGAATTCTCAGCATTTGTTGTTTTTACGAGTGAATAAACATACACAGCTTCTCAGTATGCGCATGACCCTATGATCCTATATATGCACATCATTCAGAGCCTTGTTAGTTTTATGTGTATGAGTTTCGAAGCCATTAACACAGTTTTTATGGGCACCGATATGTGCAAATAATTTCCCATTGCCCTGCATGGGCTTTTTCTCCTTCCGAGAACTTCAAAATGGGGCGGTATAATGTATTTTATTTGGATACGATACATAATCTGCTAGATTGTCCGTTACATTGTCTGCAGTAAGGGAAAATACCTGAAGCAAAGCCGCTCAGAATTGGGAGTCACCCACCCAGAGCAGGAAGGATGAAGTGAGATATTTGCTGCCTGGTATGGTTACATGGGCCAGGTTTAATACGGCGAGATTTGTGGTAAGAACTGCTCAACTTAGGCAGATGCTTGCGGTGCAATTGTTGACGGAAGGATTTTTCTCCGATTCCGTGGATTGAGCGTGCTTGATCTGTTTGGCTCTGACTGCTTTTCCCTTTTTGCCTTTGGGGCTATAACCTGCATTTGTTTGCCAAATAAACACGATTGATTGAAACTAAAGCTCTGTGTGACCACGATCTTCTAATTCTGTAGCATCTGGCATTAACAGGAATTCATGCAAAACATCTCTGCAAGGCAAAATAGAGAGAGTGGTTGACTAAGGAAGAAAAACCAGGTGAACTTCCACATCTGCACAATAATAGTAATTAGGGTTGTGCATTCAGGGTAAACCTTGACCTGTTTTGTATCCTGGCTTTCAGTGGAGGTTCTGATCCATTTTTTGGGAGCCTCTAGAACACTGTTTCTCAACCTGGGGGTCGGGACCCTTGGAGGGGTTGGGAGAGGGTGTCAGAGGGGTCACCAAAGACTACCAGAAAACACAGTATTTTCTGTTGGTCATGGAGGTTCTGTGTGGGAAGTTTGGCCCAATTTATTAGTTGGTAGGGTTCAGAATGCTCTTTGATTGTAGGTGAACTATAAATCCCAGCAACTACAACTCCCAAATAGCAAGGTCTATTTCCCACCAGTGTTTACATTTGGGCATATTGAGAATTCGTGCCAAGTTTGGTCCAGATCTATCATTGTTTGAGTCCACAGTGCTCTCTGGATGTAGATGAACTACAACTCCCAAAACTCAAGGTCAGTGCTAACAGGAGCAGCACTCAGGGAGCATACAACTCCTCTGTTGCACCAGCTCCACTGGCTGCCAATTTGCTACCAAGCACAATTCAAAGTGCTGGCATTGGCCTTTAAAGCCCTAAACGGTTCTGGCCCGACTTACCTGTCCGAACACATCTCCTCCTATGAACCAGTTAGGACGTTAAGAGCATCTGGGGAGGCCCTGCTCTTGGTCCCGCCGGCCTCACAAGTGCGCCTGGCGGGGACGAGAGATAGGGCCTTCTCAGCGGTGGCCCCCCGGCTGTCGAATGCTCTCCCTGCAGATATTAGATCGGCCCCCTCCTTGCTGGTATTCCGGAGGAAATTGAAGACCTGGATATTCGAACAGGCATTTGGCTAAGCAGTGTGACTGATTGATTATTGGAACACGGAATAATGGATAATGAGATTGGATACTGATTCTAGCGATGAGACCTGATGGATTTGCTGTACTGATGTAATTTTGTATTGATGCTATGTTTATTGATTGTGATGCTATTGTTTTAAATGCCTATTATCTGTACTATGTATACTGTTGAATTGTTGTAAACAGCTCCGAGTCGCCTAATAAATGCCCACCAAACCCTTCCAGTATTTTCTGTTGGTCATGGGAGTTCTGTGTGCCAAGTTTGATTCAATTCCATCGTTGGTGGAGTTCAGAATGCTCTTTGATTGTAGGTGAACTATAAATCCCAGCAACTACAACTCCAACAGGACAAAATCAATACCCTTCCCCAATCCCACCAGTATCCAAATCTGGGCGTATTGGGTATTTGTGCCAAATTTGGTCCAGTGTATGAAAATACATCCTGCATATCAGATATTTACATTACTGTTCATAACAACAGCAAAATGACAGTTATGAAGTAGCAACGAAACTAATTTTATGGTTGGGGTCATCATAACATGAGAAGCGTATTAAGGGGTAATGGCATTAGGAAGGTTGAGAACCACTGCTCTAGCAATTGGGTGGGCAGATATCTGTTTTCACTCTGGGGTCCACAAGATCTGTTTTCTATCAGCACATTATGGGGGGGGGAGCTTCCCATAATGGGGAAGGGGGCTTCCCAGGCTCCCCTTCCCATCATTTTAGGCATTTAAGCTCTACTCTAGAGGAGAGGAGAGGCACTCAGAGGCAGGTAGGCGTGTGCTTTAAGAAGGCTTCTTACTTGTTTCTTACTCTAGCGGAGGTGCTCGGCTGCAGGCGTCTCCATACTTTCTGGGCCTGCACACCACACACACTTTCCAAGGCAAGGAGGCAAGTGTACTCCAGAGGAGGCGCTCGGTTGCAGACAGACACGCACACTTTCTGGGCCTGCACACCACACACATTTTCCAAGGCAAGGAGGCAAGTTTACTCCAGAGGAGGCACTCGGTTGCAGACATGCACACACACACTTTCTGGGCCTGCACACCACACACATTTTCCAAGGCAAGGAGGCAAGTTTACTCCAGAGGAGGCGCTCGGTTGCAGACACACACACACACACACTTTCTGAGTGTGTACACCGCACACACTTTCCAAGGCTAAAACCATTATAAAAGATGACATGTTATGCAACGACCAGCAGGCTGAGGTGAGTTCTAGTCTCTAAACAATAGGGCTGGGCGGTTTCGTTTCGTTAATTCGTAATTCGTTAATAATTCGTTAATTTTTTCAATTACAAAACGATAACGAACCATTCTGGAGCAATTATTTAAAAAAACGAATTTTCAAAAACGTTTTGTAAATGCTTCGTATTTCGATATTGTATTCGTTTCGTTATTGTTTTGAGGTCGTTTCGTTATTATTTCCGCATGTCTGGGCCAGTTTTATGGTTTAATTAGTGAAAAAAAATTATAATATCACACCAACAGTCAACAACAGAGGGAGAGGGAAGCTTCAGAAGGTTTTGGAGGTTTTTTAGCGTATTTCGCGGTCGCGCCCGCCATTAACGAATCGATTCGTTATTGTTTCAGAAATCGATTCGTTAATTTTTTACCATTTACGAAATTTCGTAAATATCGAACTTTTTAAAAGGAAAATTTTGTAATTATTTTAAATATCGAAACAAAAAAACCCCCCAAATACAAATCGATTTTAGAAACAAATTTTTCCGTTGTTACCCAGGCCTACTAAACAAGGTTTAACATTTCTAGGCAAGAATATAAGTTGGGTATTTTAGTCTTCCTCCTCTCCATACGTCACAATACATAGGTGGGTTTTCAGCAGTTTTTTGAAAGCAAAGAGAGGGGGAGCAGTTTTAAATTCTTTTGGGAGGGAGTTCCAGAGGCAGGGAGCAATCATGGAGAAGGCCCCGTCTCTCGTTCCCACCAGCTGTGCTTGAGATGGGGGTGGGACTGAGAGTAGGGCCTACTCCATGGATCGCACGGTGTGGGCCAGTTTGCATACAGAGATGCAATTGTCATGATGTAATGATAGAATCAATTAAGAATTGACATCTACAACCCAGGAATAAAAATTGTATTGCATAGTGTAATAGCTTTTCCCATCTATAATGTGGAATATGTATGTTATGTGATGGTTGGTGCCAATGCCTGTTAGGGCTACAACTCCCAGAGCCTCAGTGGCCATGCTGGCTGGGACATCCTGGGAACCAAAGTCCAAAAAGTAACATTCTGGGTGATAGTGATTTTCTCCCTCAAATAAAGGACCTTTTCCAAGCTCTGGCTTTTGAAACAGATGTAATAAATTCACTGTGCAGAATTGATAATGTGAATGTAATATGATGTGTTGATATGACATGAATGGAAGAATGGAAGATGAATGTATGGATGGAGCTAATAATTTTGGAAACACCAGTATAATATTAAGGCCTGCAATGACTATACCTGCTGACCTGGACTGTAATTAAAAGTTGCTAATGAGAACTTCAAAGTAAACTCTGATACAGAGTGTGACAACGGTTCTTTCAAGTTAAGGAAATGTTTGCAACATTCCTTATGTTAAGAAGGAAGTCAACACAAGCCTTGTGTTTGTTAACACCAATCAAGAAGATCAACATCTGGCTAGGAAACTGGATGGAAGAAGTATATCATTAATTAACAAGTTTGGGATTACATCAACAGAATATTCCTGTAAAAGACTCAGTCTAATAATGTTCAAAGTGTGGCAGACCTGAGGAGTCTGTTCCACCTGCCTCTCTGGTCCATGGGAAGGAGAGAGATGGTGTATTCAGAGACTGGCAGATATGCAAGGGAGCAGTCTGGTCACTTTGGCCTTCTTTCTCAAGGGAAGAGGAAGAAGTGCACTTTTGGGGTCTTGGATTTTGTGCAGGGAGTCAGGTTCTGCTGTATGGAAAACAGAGATCTGGTCTTTGGCATTGTTCTTAGGGAAAGAAGTTTTGGCATTTCGGCATTTTGAAGTTGGCGTTATGGAACTGTGCGTTGACAGGCTGCAGGAAAGCAGGGTCTGGACCAACAGGTGCTTCTCCAAGGAGGGCAAATGTTTGGGTGCATGAGGATGAATGCATGTACATGTGTGTGAATGTTGAGTGAAAATGTAATTCTCCTTTGTTTGTAATTGTAAATCCAATGTAGTTGCATAGAATCTGTATGTCTCTATGTTCAATGTCATTCTTTATCTATAAGTTTTTCTGTAATCTGATGTATCCTCTCACACTGGAAATGGCAATAAAAAGAACCAATGCTTTAAAGCAGTGTTTCTCAACCTGGGGGTCGGGACCCCTGAGGGGGTCGCAAAGGGGTGTCAGAGGGGTCGCCAAAGACCATCAGAAAACACAGTATTTTCTGATGGTCATAGGGATTCCATGTTGGAAGTTTGAGCCTATTCTATCGTTGGTGAAGTTCAGAACATTCTTTGATTGTAGTGAACTATAAATCCCAGCAACTACAACTCCCAAAAGTCAAGGTCTATTTCTCCCAAAGTCCACTAGTGTTCTATGTCTATTTTCCCCAGGTTCCACCAGTGTTAACATTTGCGTATATTGAGTATTTGTGCCAAGTTTGGCCCAGATCCACCATTGCGTGAGTCCACAGTGCTCTCTGGATATAGGTGAACTACAACTCCCAAACTCAAGGTCAATGCCCACCAAACCCTTCAAGTGTTTTCCGTTGGTCATGGGAGTTCTGTGTGGCAAATTAGGTTCAAATCCATTGCTGGTGGAGTTCAGAATACTCTTTGATTATAGGTGAACTATAAATCCCAGAAACTACAACTCCCAAATTACAAAATCAATCCTCCCTCAACTCCACTAGCATTTACACGTGGGTGCATTGGGTATTTGTGCCCAGTTTGGTCCAATGAATGAAAATACATCTTGCATATCTGATATTTACATTATGATTTATAATAGGAGTAAAATGACTGTTATGAAGTAGCAACAAAAACAATGTTATGGTTGGGGGTCACCACAACATGAGGGACTGTATTAAGGGGTCACGTCATTAGGAAGGTTGAGAACCACTGCTTTAAAGTCATTGAAAAGTCATTCGTGACACAGATAGGACTTCCTCTTCATCTCTGATGGTTGTTTTCCTTTCTCTTCATCCATTCTAGGAAGCGAGCAGACTTTCCATCTCCTGGAGAAAGCTTCTGTTTTGGTTGTCCGCCATGGTGAAGAACCTTACAGAAAGCCACTCTCAGCCTCTGAGCCAAAAAGCGAAAGGGAAGTGAAGCAGGCCGTGGAGGCCTCTTTCCTGCTAAATATAGGCTTGAGGTTGAAAAAGGGCAGCGTTGAGTGAGTGGGTGCTTCCGGACACATGTTTGCGGGAGCTGTGTTTTGAAGGGGTGCAAACGAAAGCAAGAGATGGGGCGAAGAAAATGAGGAAATCCGCCGCGCTGCTGTGTCAGGTGCTGGCTTGAAGAACATCAAAATCAGAGTCTTCTTCTCCTTGCATTGCCACAGACCACAGATAAGCTTCTCTGCTTCTCAAGAGGTTCTGAGGTAGGCCCATAAGTTCATTCTTTATGAATTTCAGGAATGTCAGAAAGGGAGTTCAGCTGTCCCAGCTCCCGTCACTCTCTCGTTTCTCGTTTTCTTAGAACGTTCTTCTCTCTCTTTCTGTCTCTCTCTTGAAGATTCTGCAGTAGCTTGCCTTTGGTTTGAACAGAAAGACAGAAAGTCCCTCATTCAAATACTGTTTTAGGAGAGCAACTGCAGTCCTAACTTCCCTCAATGCTACTCTTGGTGGAGCTGGAAACTGTGGAGAACCTCAGCTTCATGGGGTGGGATGTCTAATTGGTCCAAAGAGCTGTGCCCTTTGCTCATTTTTGGGCTTCAGCTTCCAGCACTCTTCCATATTGGTTATACTACTACAGCAGATGAAAGCAAAAGTCCAACACTTTGAGGAACTGAGAGATTAAAGCAACTCAGACTGAATCTCCACTGTCATATAATATATTTTGAATTGCACTATATGTGACCTCATCCCACCAGGGCTGGGAAAGCAGAGGGAACTATCTTACCCCGTTTCCTCCCAACTTTCCCATCTTCTGGAATGATTAGCCATCCCACATCCTTTCCACATCGAGGTCCGTCTTTCACCCGCTTTCTGCTGCTTTCTCCTGTATGGAGAACTACAAGAGAGGAGATTTCATCTGAACATGAGGAAGAAATTCCTGAGAGCCATTCAGCAGTGGAACTCTCTGCCCCGGAGTGTGGTGGAGGCTCCTTCTTTGGAGGCTTTTAAACAGAGGCTGGATGGCCATCTGTCAGGGGTGATTTGAATGCAATATTCCTGCTTCTTGGCAGAATGGGGTTGGACTGGATGGCCCATGAGGTCTCCTCCAACTCTTTGATTCTATGATTCTATGAGTGAGATAACACCAATTCCTTTTATTTATTTGTCGTGTCAGGGCAGCCAGTCAATTATATTACATTTCTAACAGAACAAAGCAAACAAACAGGCAAAATACAAAATTTGTGAGTTTGGTAGTTGATTAAATGTCCTTTGACCAGTATCTGGCCACTTGGAGTGCTTCTGGTGTTGTGCAAGAAGGCCCTCCATTGTGCATGTGGCAGGGCTCAGGGCGCATTGCAGCAGGTGGTCAGTGGTTTGCTCTTCTCCACACTCGCATGTCGTGGATTCCACTTTGTGGCCCCATTTCTTGAGGTTGGCTCTGCATCTGGTGGTGCCAGAGCGCAGTCTGTCCAGCGCCTTCCAAGTCGCCCAGTTTTCTGTGTGCCCAGGGGGGAGTCTCTCATTTGGTATCACCCACTGATTGAGATTCTGGGTTTGAGCCTGCCACTTTTGGACTCTCGCTTGCTGAGGTGTTCCAGCGAGTGTCTCTGTAGATCTTAGAAAACTATTTCTAGATTTAAGTCGTTGATGTGCTGGCTGATAATCAAACAGGGGATGAGCTGGAGATGTCTCTGCCTTGGTCCTTTCACTATTGGCTGCTCCTTCCCGGCGGATGTCAGGTGGTGCAATACCGGCGAAGCAGTGTAATTTCTCCAGTGGTGTAGGGCGCAGACACTCCATGATAATGCGGCATGTCTCATTAAGAGCCACATCCACTGTTTTAGTGTGGTGAGATGTGTTCCACAATGGGCATGCGTACTCAGCAGCAGAGTAGCATAGCGCTTCACTATGTCTGGTTGTGATCCCCAGGTTGTGCCAGTCAGCTTTCATATGATATTGTTTCTAGCACCCACTCTTTGCTTGATGTTCAGGCGGTGCTTCTTATAGGTCAGAGAACGGTCCAGAGTGACTCCCAGGTATTTGGGTGCGCTGCAATGCTCCAGTGGGATTCCTTCCCAGGTGATCTTCAGAGCTTGGGATGCTTCTCTGTTCTTGAGATGAAAGGCACATGTCTGTGTTTTAGATGGGTTGGGGATCAGCTGGTTTTCCCTGTAATAGGCAGTAAGAGCACCTAGAGCTTCGGAGAGCTTCTGTTCTACCATCTCAAAGCTCCCTGCTTGAGCAGTAATGGCACGATCATCAGCATAGATGAAACTCTCTGTCCCTTCTGGCAGTGGCTGGTCACTCCTGAAGATGGATTTAGGGCTCTGTTTCCATGTGTTTTGGAAACAGAGACCCATCAGAAGTGCCCTTACGTCATGTGATGGCCTCTGTGGGATTCTGTTTCCAAAGCGCATGGAAACTTAGCCCTAAACCCATGGGATGAAGTCCATGCCCAGTGTAGACCAGGCATGAGCAAACTTCAGCCCTCCAGGTATTTTGGACTCCAACTCCCACAATTCCTAACAGCGGGTAGGAAAACTGCGGGAAAACATGCGGGTCAAGATTAGGGCTCCATAATCACCTACCCTGGAGGATTATCCTACTCGGGCAACGAGGGATCGCCTAAGTAAGTAAGTACCACCAGAGTCCTGCCCATAACATTGTCTGGGAACATCAACCACAGCATCACTCAAACCCATTACTGCTCAAGCATGGAGCTTTGAGTTGGTAGAACAGAAGCTTTCCGAAGCTCTAGGTGCTCTTACTGCCTATTACAGGGAAAACCAGCTGATCCCCAACCCATCTAAAACACAGACATGTGCCTTTCATCTCAAGAACAGACAAGCATCCCAAGCTCTGAGGATCACCTGGGAAGGAATCCCACTGGAGCATTGCAGCACACCCAAATACCTGGGAGTCACTCTGGACCGTGCTCTGACCTACAAGAAGCACTGCCTGAACATCAAGCAAAAAGTGGGTGCTAGAAACAATATCATACGAAAGCTGACTGGCACAACCTGGGATCACAACCAGACACAGTGAAGACATCTGCCCTTGCGCTATGCTACTCTGCTGCTGAGTATGCATGCCCAGTGTGGAACACATCTCACCACACTAAAACAGTGGATGTGGCTCTTAATGAGACATGCCGCATTATCACAGGGTGTCTGCGCCCTACACCACTAGAGAAATTACACTGCTTAGCCAGTATTGCACCACCTGACATCCGCCGGGAAGTAGCAGCCAATAGTGAAAGGACCAAGGCAGAGACATCTCCAGCTCATCCCTTGTTTGGGTATCAGCCAGCACGCCAACGACTTAAATCTAGACATAGTTTTCTAAGATCTACAGAGACACTCGCTGGAACACCTCAGCAAGCGAGAGTCCAAAAGTGGCAGGCCCAAACCCAGCACCTCAACCAATGGCTGATACCCAATGAGAGGCTCCCTCCTGGGCACACAGAAGACTGGGCGACTTGGAAGGCACTGAACAGACTGCGCTCTGGCACCACCAGATGTAGAGCCAACCTTCAGAAATGGGGCTACAAAGTGGAATCCTCGGCATGCGAGTGTGGAGAAGAGCAAACCACTGACCACCTGCTGCAATGCGCCCTGAGCCCTGCCACATGCACAATGGAGGGCCTTCTTGCAGCAACACCAGAAGCACTCCAAGTGGCCAGATACTGGTCAAAGGACATTTAATCAACTACCAAACTCACAAATTTTGTATTTTGCCTGTTTGTTTGCTTTGTTCTGTTAGAAATGTAATATAATTGACTGGCTGCCCTGACACGACAAATAAATACTCAAAATGATAGGCAACACATCTAATATGCATAAAAAAGGTTTCTCTTGTTGGAAATTAAATTCATGTTTTTCCTCACCAGTGTTTCCAATGTATTTACAGTTTACAAGAATGCATGGGAGTTGTGATCCATCCGCTGTCCAATTACTAAGTTTTGATTTGAGCAGAAAGCAATCGATAGCAGCCACAGAGAGGGGGGTGGATGGATGTGCGTGTATCGCTATGTTTCTACCAAATAATGCTAGCTAGAGTATTGAATCAAATATTGAGTGACAAGTCAGCACATAGATAAACTCCATTGCCTACCCAGCTTGCTTTACAAGGTGTCATATGGATTGCAATGCAGAGTGCTTTGAACACTGAAAATTCACCATGTAAATGCTAAACATTGTTCTTTGTAGCTTTACATGATAGGCCGAGAGAGAGTCGATTAGTTCCTGCTTTACTTGTCTTCCTCTGGCATCTGAAGATGCTCCTTTTTGCAGCAAGCCTTTGAAATTGTTGCTGTTTCAGGTTGTTCTGTATTTGCCCTGGTTCTGTTGATTCTTCTCGCTGTTTTCGGTTTTGTAATGTGCTTGCTATTATATGTTGTCGAGCGTTGGGTTTTAAAAAAGAAAAGAAATGTTTGGCTCTGCAAAACGGCATTTGTATGGGCTCCATTGTATTGCGTGCCGCAGTGTGGTTTTTCAGACTTTGCAGTTTCAAGGAATTTAAAGGCTTTGGGACCCATTGTTTCTACCGTCCTTCATTCGCTGCGCTGGTGGCACAGCGAGTTAACCTCTGAGCTGCCGAGCTTGCTGTTGGTGGTTCGAATCCAGGGAACGGGGTGAACTCCCACTGTTAGCCCCAGCTCTTTCCAACTTAGCAGTTTGAAAATATGCAAATGTGAGTAGATCAATAGGTACCTCTTCTGCAGGAAGGTAATGGTGCTCCATGCAGTCATGCTGGCCACATGACCTTGGAGGCGTCTAGGGACAACGCCGGCTCTTCGGCTTAGAAATGGAGATGAGCACCAACCCCCAGAGTTGGACGCAACTAGACTTAATGTCAGGGGAAAGCTTTACCTTTACCTCACATACTACCCTTCAACTTTAATAACAACAACAACAACAACAATATATTTATATTCCGCCCTTCTCACCCTGAAGGGTGAACACACATTTTAAAGCCAGGAACAGAACTTTGTCATTATCTATTATTTGTACAGCCTGGCCATCTGTCTAGACAGATTTGTTTGTGTACTTGTGGCATCCAACAACAGGGTCCTGTTTCTGGGTTATGCATGGCTTTTCCTATTAGCCACCTGCATGACCTTGGTTCTCAGTATTTAAATTCCTCTCTAGCACTTCACCACCACCACCACCAACAACAACAACAACACTTTATTTATATTCCGCCCTTCTCACCCCGAAGGGGACTCAGGACCACAGTACACATACACGGCAAACATTCAATGCTGCTTTGTATAGACAACACAGACAGACAGAACACAAGGAGGTGGTTTGTTTCGACTCAGTGTCCAGCTGTTTTGGTGCCATGGAAGGTTGGGTTCGAGTCCAGAGGTGCTGTTGCTCTATCCTCTATGACGAAGAGCCGTCAGGACTTCCGCCTTCCTTTTGGTCGACGAGCATTTTCTAATCTTCTTTCTTTTATGACATCATAAAACACCTCCCCCGCTTTTAGCGGTACCTAATTTCTCTGATCACAGCTAAAGCTGTTTTCGAATTGCTTAGGTAAACAATGAGCTAGGCTAACAGTTGGCAGCTCACGCCAACCTGGGGCTTCAAACTTGCAACCTTTTTGGTTGATAGATCTTATAGTTATTATTAAGTATTATTAAACTTTATTTATACCCCACTACCATCTCCCCAAGGGACTCAGTGCGGTTTACATGAGGCCGATCCCACAATACATCAATACAAGCAATAACAACAACAGTAAAACAGATTAAATAAAACTCATAACAAAAAAGCAATATACAACACACAATTAAAATCTATGGCTGGGTCAAATGTAATTAAAGTTAAAAATAATGCTAGGCATGAATAAAGTAGGAGAGATGGGGCGTTAATGGGAGTGTACAACTATCCTAAATCCATGTAAAGTGCATTTGGAGGGCACAATGCTGAGAATTCATTATTCTGGGAAGGCACACTGGAACAACCACATTTTCAGGCTCCTCCTAAAGACTGCCAGATTTGGGGCATGCCTGATGTCCTTGGGAAGTGAATTCCAGAGTAGAGGGGCCACCACTGAGAAGGCCCTCTCCCTCATCCCCACCAGTCGTGCCTGCAATGGAGATGGGAACGCAAGGAGGGCCTCTCCAGATGAGTGAAGAGATCATGTGGGTTCATACACAGAAATGCGGTCACACAGGTAGGCAGGTCCCAAATCGTTCAGGGCTTTGTAGGTAAGAACCTGCACCTTGAATTGGGACCAGAAAATGAATGGCAGTCAATGGAGCCCCTTAAACAGGAGGGTTGACCGCTCCCTGCAAGGAGCACCAGTTAATAATTGCTGATGATTTACCAGCTGTGCTAAACTTCCGTCCATTAACTTCAAGCAAGGCTAGTGAGCATGCTAGGAGTTGCAGTCCAAAAACACCTGGAAGTGAGATGATGAGATATAAATAATATGAGATATTATATGAGATATAAATAATAATAATAATAATAATAATAATTATTATTATTATTACATTATTGTTGTGCTAAATTATACAATCAGTCTCCAATCAAATGTGTGCAATTATATGCTTTGAAGTCAACTCTGACTTATGAAGATCCCATTCTATAATTTTTGTGGCATTTATTCAAGGAGCATTGTCATTCTCTCTCTGTCCTCTTCAAATACGCATGTATACCCCACTGGTTCTCTCTTCAATAAATGCATTGAATCAATGGGAGTTTGATACATTCATTTTTACAAAAGTCTCATTAATTTATTCAATTGCATTTAGGCGAAGGGTTAGGATGCTGTAGGGATACCAAGGTGCTTGTTTATAACACTATTGTCCTCCCAACCCTACTATATGCCTGTGAGACGTGGACTATCTACAGATGTCACATGCAACTCCTAGAACGATTCCATCAGCGTTGCCTCTGAAAAATCATGCCAATCTCTTGGGAAGACAAGCGGACAAATGTCAGCGTGCTGGAAGAAGCAAAGACCACCAACATTGAAGTGATGCTCGTCCGCCATCAACTCCACTGGACCGGCCACGTTGTCCGGAGGCCCGATCACTGTCTCCTGAAGCAGTTGCTCTACTCCAAACTCAAGAACGGAAAGTGGAATGTTGGTGGGCAGGAAAAGAGATTTAAAGATGGGCTCAAAGCCAACCTTAAAAACTCTGGCAAAGACACCGAGAACTGGAAAGCCCTGGCCCTTGAGCACTCCAGTTGGAAGTCAGCTGTGACCAGCAGTGTTGTAGAATTTGAAGAGGCACGAATGGAGGGCGAAAGAGAGAAATGTGCCAAGAGGAAGGCACATCAAGCCAACCACAACCGGGACCGCCTTCCATCTGGAAACCAATGCCCTCACTGTGGGAGAACATGCGGGTCAAGAATATGGCTCCACAGTCGCCTACGGACCCACCAGTACACTGACCTTGGAAGACTATCCTACTCTGACAACAAGGGATCACCTAAGTAAGTAAGTAAGTAAGGGTTAGAATGCTGGCAGCTACCCTCTGGATGTTTTTGGACTGCAACATCCATTGGACTAACCAATGGGTATACTTGACTCAACCCTATACGTGACTCAACCAGTATGTCTTATCAACTTGGAAAAAGATCTGATCAGTCTCCACTCCTGGCATTTTCTGTGAGCAGCTTCGAAACTGTTGATGTCCTGAAGGACCATGCATATAGTTTGTAAGAGCAGTCAGGAAACAGCCAATAGAGTCTCAAGGCACTCACAGCATTGCACGCAGAAGCATGGTCCATACACTCCTGGAGGCAATCCAAAGCTGGGGAAGGGTTGCTAGAAAGGGTAACCCAAAACCAAAGTTCAGTCAACCAGAGATTTCAGAAAGAATTACACCAATGTTTCGGAACCACTGCTTTACAGCAATGGAATGGCCTAGGCTGAGCTAATTTATAACCAGCATTTAATCAGCCCAGCTGGCCTCATTAGCCTAGAGTCCTGTATTTAAAGCGGAGAAGGGCATTGCCTGACCTTTTGCTCCTGGCACTTTAATTTACATTTCATGAGAAGGTGTAGTTACTCTGCAGCCTCCTCCTGATCTATAGCTGCTGTCTTTAATGGACCGAATGTTGGCATTTCAGGACGGCTAGCCTTTGCTGGCTTTGACCGGGTCTACCCTGATTCTCCTCTTCCGCATCTTCATCCAAGGAGACCTCCTCCAGGTTGAACATGACAAGCTGGACTCCTCCTAACATTGGTTCCCTTGCAACCAGACTGGGCTATCCTTCAAACAAAGGATTCTGGATTGGACTCTTCTCCCTTCAGACCGCTCTCCGCCACCCTCTTAAACTAAGCTTTAACATCTCAACAAACAGTTCAACTCATCATCACATGGATTTGCATTGCTTCAACTTTGCCATTAGGGGCCATCAGGTGGTGAAACAGGTTAAACCGTTGAGCTGCTGAGCTTGCTAACCTGAAGGTTGGCAGTTGGAATCCATGAGATGGGGTGAGCTCCTGCTGTCAGCTCCAGCTCCTGCCAACCTAGCATAGATTCATAAAATCATAGAGTTGGAAGAGACCTCATGGCATCCAGTCCAACCCCATTCTGCCAAGAAGCAGGAATATTGCATTCAAAGCACCCCTGACAGATGGCTATCCAGCCTCTGTTTAAAAGCTTCCAAAGAAGAAGCCTCCACCACACTCCAGGGCAGAGAGTTCCACTGCTGAACAGCTCTCACAGTCAGGAAGTTCTTCCTCATGTTCAGATGGAATCTCCTTTCTTGTAGTTTGAAGCCATTGTTCCGCGTCCTAGTCTCCAGGGAAGCAGAAAACAAGCTTGCTCCCTCCTCCCCGTGGCTTCCTCTCACATATTTATACATGGCTATCATATCTCCTCTCAGCCTTCTCTTCTTCAGACTAAACATGCCCAGCTCTTTAAGCCACTCCTCATAGGGCTTGTTCTCCAGGCCCTTGATCATTTGGACACATTCCAGCTTGTCAATATCTCTCTTGAATTGTGGTGCCCAGAATTGGACACAATATTCCAGGTGTGGTCTAACCAAAGCGGAATAGAGGGGTAGCATGACTTCCCTAGATCTAGACACTATGCTCCTCTTGATGCAGGCCAAAATCCCATTGGCTTTTTTTGCCGCCACATCACATTCCTGGCTCATGTTTAACTTGTTGTCCACGAGGCCTCCAAGATCTTTTTCACACGTACTGCTCTCGAGCCAGGCATTGTCCCCCATTCTGTATCTTTGCAGTTCGAAAACATGCAAATGTGAGTAGATCAATAGATAAAGCTTTAGCGGGAAGGTAAAAGAGTGCCACACAAAGTAATGCCAGCTATGTGAACAGGAGGTGTCTATGGACAACGTAGACTTCAGGCTTGGAAATGGAGATGAGCACCTCCCCCAGAGCCAGATACAAGCACCGCCTCCAGAGCCAGAGATGAAAGGGGAAGCTTTTGCCTTTGTCTGTGTATTTGTGTCTCACTGTGTGTTTCAAAGGCATTGAGTGTTTGCTGTGTTCTTCTTCTTCTTCTTCTTCTTCTTCTTCTTCTTCTTCTTATTATTATTATTATTATCATCATCATCGTTATCATTATTTTACTGACACAAAAGCACAGTATGTCACAACAAACAAGATCTCTATGCTGGATTTCGTATCACAAAATCACAAGTCGAACACTTCCCAAGCATCTAGGTCTGTGTGATGTATTTTCGAACGATGCGCGCAGATCCAAATCAGGTGGCCTTTTGCAATTGACGGATCGTGATTTTGTCAATGTTTATTGTTTCCAAATGCCGGCTGAGATCTTTTGGCACGGCACCCAGTGTGCCCATTACCGCTGGGATCACGTGTACTGGTTGATGCCAGAGCCTTTGCAGTTCGATTTTGAGGTCCTGGTAGTGTCTGAGTTTTTCCTCAATGTGACTGTCACCCGGTATGGCGACATCAATAATCCAGACTTTTTTCTTTTCCACAATTGTGATGCCTGGTGTATTGTGTTGTTGTTGTTGTTATTATTATTATTATTATTATTATTATTATTTTCCTAGGGAGGAAATATGCATTGCAAATAGGGATTTTCATTGTAATTCACACTCTTTTCCTGTGTAATTGGTATCAGTGATCGTTATTTTAATGTATTGTCGAAGGCTTTCATGGCTGGAATCACTAGGTTCTTGTGGGTTTTTTCGGGCTATAGAGCCATGTTCTAGAGGAATTTCTCCTGACGTTTCGCCTGCATCTATGGCAAGCATCCTCAGAGGTGAGAGGTCTGTTGGAATTAGGACAATGGGTTTATATATCTGTGGAATGGCTGGGGTGGGGCAAAGAGCTCTTCCCTGCTGCAATTAGGTGTGAATGTTTAGCTGATCACCTTCATTAGCATTTGAAGGCCTGCCTGAACCTGGTAAAATCTGTTGCTGGGAGGTGTTAATCTGTGCCTGGTTTTTTCCTCTCTGTTGTTTAGCTGTTATAATTTTAGAGTTTTTTAATACTGGTAGCCAGATTTTGTTCATTTTCATGGTCTCTTCCTTTCTGTTGAAATTGTCCACATGCTTGTGGATTTCAATGGCTTCTCTGTGTAGTCTGACATGGTGGTTGTTGGAGTGGTCCAGCATTTCTGTGTTCTCAAATAATATGCTGTGTCCAGGCTGGTTAATCAGGTGCTCTGCTATGGCTGACTTCTCTGGTTGAAGTAGTCTGCAGTGCCTTTCATGTTCCTTGATGCGTTGGGCGCTGCGTTTGGTGGTCCCTATGTAGACTTGTCCACAGCTGCATGGTATACGGTAGAATCCTGCAGAGGTGAGAGGATCCCTCTTGTCCTTTGCTGAACGTAGCATTTGTTGGATTTTCTTGGTGGGTTTATTTTATTTTATCGTTATTTTAATGTTTTTAAAATGCAAATAATTTTCCGAGGTCAAAAAAAAAATAACACCAGGGAGAAACATGATACAGTCATCTCCCCATATCCACAGAAAAAAAAACAATCTACAGCTTGAAAATAAACATAGATAAAATAAACCCTATGAAACACTATTTTACTCAGGAATTATATATAAAAGTTATATGTATGGGTCCAAAAGATAGGAGTTGAAGCCTGGGAAAAATTACAAAAGACAGGAGCCAGTTCTCGAATGAAGCCACTCAGAAGACGGCAACCGAATGTGCCAGAGGCTAATGCGGTGTTCAGGCAGCAAAACAGAGATGCATTTATGTTCCATTGTCTCTCTAATCATTTTGCCTTTCCCCTTCATCATTATGCATGACAGCACTGAGGGTGTGTAGATTAAACCCTTTATTAAATGCCAAGCTTTCATCTCCTTGCTTGCGACTTCTTTAAAAAAATCCTTTAAATAGAGGCACTAAATTCCTCTGGTAAATTATTAAAATTATTGTGCCATTAGTTTGATTTGCATGCTTCAAGCTAACACTAATCTTAAAGAGGCTGAGATGAATTGCGGGACCTCCTTCGCTTTACTTTTGCGTGTTTATGTGTCTACACATCGGGTTTTGCCCTCCACCCCCTTTCATTCTCGTTCCTAGTTCTTTCTGTGTGCCATTTCATCACACGTTGGCATGTTCAAAGTTTTTGTTTTTGGTAGATAACGAACATAACAAGCACATGGGAGGAGGGAGCACCCACCTGGCCGTGTCCGCCTTTTAGACCATGGTTCGACAACTGTGAATTTTCCCCAAACTCGCCCAGTTTCCAATTTCCAACTCCATTTCTGGTTAACCACAATTTGATATATTGTCAGAACCTCAAACTGTGGTTAATTCTGACTAGTAAAAAGTTAAAAATAAGGTAGCTTCATACACTACGGTTTGAAGTTGGCTTGGATTTGCTAATCCAAGTTAAGCATAACCATAGTTTTTTTTTCTGGGCAGCAAAATAGGATGCAGCTATGCTATTTAAAAAGTGAGTGAATAGGTTGTAGGTTTTTCCGGGTTATATGGCCATGTTCTACAGGCATTTTCTCCTGATGTTTCGCCTGCAGCTATGGCAAGCATCCTCAGAGGTACCTCTCAGGAAGTAGGACAATACAGTGAGTGAATAGCTTTTGTACTTCTCAAGGATGTCATAAGGCTTGGACTATTATATCTAAGCCAGTGGTTCTCAACCTTCCTAATGCCAAGACCCCTTAATACAATTTCTCATGTTGTGGTGACCCTCACAATGTTATTTTCGTTGCTACTTCATAACCATAATTTTGCTACTGTTATGAATCGTAATGTAAATATCCGATATGCAGGATATATTTTCATGCACTGGACCAAATTTGACACAAATACCCGATACACCCACATTTGAATACTAGTGGGGTTGGGGGGCAGATTGATTTTGTCATTTGGGAGTTGTAGTTTCTGGGATTTATAGTTCATGTACAATCAAAGAGCATTCTGAACTCCACCAATGATGGAATTAAACCAAACTCCCATGACCAACAGAAAATACTGGAAGGGTTTGGTGGGCATTGACCTTGGGTTTTGGAGTTGTAGTTCACCTACATCCAGAGATCATTGATCTTCCATATCTGGAAGTGGGGAAGCCTCCTTAAAATTTCTGTTGGAAAGAGTGCGTAGCATGGTACAGGCCTAGGAGAGAAAGTGTATGTGCCTGCCTGCGGCACCTCTCCTCTAGAGCGGAAAGCACTGTGGACTCAAAAAATGATAGATCTGGACCAAACTATGCCCAAATGTGAACATTGGTGGAGTTTGGGGAAAATAGACCTTCACATTTGGGAGTTGTAGTTGCTGGGATTTATAGTTCACCTACAATCAAAGAGCATTCTGAACTCTACCAATGATGGAATTGACCAAACTTGGCACACAGAACTCCCATGACCAACAGAAAATACTGGAAGGGTTTGGTGGACATTGACCTTGAGGTTTGGAGTTGTAGTTCACCTACATCC
This sequence comes from Anolis sagrei ordinatus, assembly GCF_025583915.1. NCBI lineage: Eukaryota > Metazoa > Chordata > Lepidosauria > Squamata > Anolidae > Anolis > Anolis sagrei. Next base: position 103,076,117 of record NW_026847771.1, on the reverse strand, counting down.
AGAGATCATTGCTCTTCCTTACCTGGAAGTGGGGAAGCCTCCTTAAAATGCCTTGGTTGGAAAGAGTGCATGTGCCTGCCTGCAGCACCTCTCCTCTAGAGCAGAAAGCACTGTGGACTCAAACAATGATGGATCACGACCAAACTTGGCACCAATATTCAATATGCACAAATGTAAATACTGGTGGAGTTTGAGGAAAATCAATTATGACATTTATTATTTATTTATTACCATATTTATATACCACCCCTCTCACCCTAGAAGCGACTCAGAGCGGTTTACAAGTGGCAATGCTTTGATGCCTTAACAGTCATAACAATTAAAAAAGTATAACGATCATAAAAACTATTAAAAGCATTAACATACAATATTAAAATATAAAGCCATACAAGCCTTGAAACATTATCATGAGTGTCTCCATATCAAATCATTATTCAAATTGCATCCTCATGTAGTTCCATTGATTCGTATAACTATGCCGTATTTTGGAAGGCCTGCTCAAAAATCCAGGTTTTCACTTTTCTTTGAAAAGTCAAGAGGGAGGGGGCTGATCATATATCTTTAGGCAGGGCATTCCACAGTCGAGGGGCCACCACTGAGAAGGCCCTGTCTCTTGTCCCCACCAAACGCATCAGCGAGGAAGGCAGGACCGAGAGCAGGGCCTCCCCAGAAGATCTTAACATCTTGGATGGTTCATAAGGAGAGTTGTAGTTGATGAGATTTATAGTTCACCTACAATCAAAGAGCATTCTGAACCCCACCAATGATAGAATTAGGCCAAACTTCCCATACAAGACCCCTCAGCCTTGAAGGGACTCGCTTTTTTCTGAATAAACCTTGGATGCTTTGCATGTCTGCATTGGTCATGTTTTTGACCCACCTCTCTCTTTTGTTTCTTCCCTCATTCCAAAAAGTGTTGCAGTGGAGAAACGGTGATTTTTTTGAACATCTGGGCAAATTCAATGTGCCACATTAAGGCTCAGCTAATGTTACCGGCACATTCGGCATTCTGCCATATGCAAAAACCTGATTGCAAATGTCCATATTTGTAAAAGGTTGTGCTTCTCCCACCCGCAGAGATTTTTGCAGATATTTATCAAGTTGTCTGCCGGGTCAAAGATGCCATTGTTCCATATGCTAGCGTTCTTTCAGAATTCTCTGGTGTTGCCTGTACATTCGATTGGATAGTGCAGCTATTTATAAACTTCATTCTGTCATTGACCATTATTCATGTTTGATTTTTTGGAAGCCTACAATTTTTTTTAGACGTTGTCTGCCAGGTCAGAAATGTCATTGTTCCATATGCTGCTAGCATTTTAAAAGAATTGTCTGTACATTCAAATGCAAAATGCCACACCACCCAAAAGACTAGTGTGCAGATTTGTTTTCTTCCTTTTCCTTTAGTACCTTCGGGAGCCCGTAACGGTAAGGCCCCTCCCAGTACAAAAACCGGCCTGCAACGAAAGCAAATGGAAGCCGAACTTGGCTCTTCCTTTGCTTTTTGGCATCACGGTTTAATCTTTTTTATTAATCCCAGCAAACAAAAAAGAAAACACTCATTCCCTGAAAACTACTACCAGTTACTTCTGCTCTAGAGTAGATAGTAGAAACGGCTGTAAAGAAGCAGTAAACCCAAAACAGAAAGGAGATTGAAGTGTGCTGTGAAAAAAGAGGGTTTTTTAAAGGAAGCCCAGGGAGGATAGCTCCAGGAGGTCATTGCTCTTCCTTACCAGGAAGTGGGGAAGTCTCCTTAAAATGCCTTTGTTGGAAAGAGTGCATATCGTGGTACAGGTCCGGGAGAGAGTGCATGTGCCTGCCTGCAGCACATCTCCTCTAGAGCAGAAACAGCTTTAAAGCCTCCTTAAAGCATGCACACCTGCTTGCAATTTCTCCAGAGCAGAAACAGGTAAGAAGCCTCCTTAAAGTGTGTGCGTGCCTGCTTGCAGTACCTCTCCTCTAGAGCAGAAACTGTCTTAAAGCCTCCTTAAAGCATGTGTGCCTGCCTGCAACTTCTCTAGAGTAGAAACAGGTAAGAAGCCTCCTTAAAGTGTGTGTGTGTGTCTGCTTGCAGTACCTCTCCTCTAGAGAGAAACTTCCTTAAAGCCTCCTTAAAGCATGCACACCTGCCTGCAATTTCTCCAGAGCAGAAACAGGTAAGAAGCCTCCTTAAAGTGTGTGTGTGTGTCTGCTTGCAGTACCTCTCCTCTAGAGCAGAAACTGCCTTAAAGCCTCCTTAAGGCATGTGCGCCTGCCTGCAACTTCTTTAGAGTAGAAACAGGTAAGAAGCCTCCTTAAAGTGTGTGCGTTTCTGCTTGCAGCACCTCTCCTCTAGAGCAGAAACTGCCTTAAAGCCTCCTTAAAGCATGTGCGCCTGCCTGCAACTTCTTTAGAGTAGAAACAGGTAAGAAGCCTCCTTAAAGTGTGTGCGTGCCCGCCTATAGTACCTCTCCTCTAGAGCACAAACAGCTTTAAAGCCTCCTTAAAGCATGCGCACCTGCTTGCAATTTCTCCAGAGCAGAAACAGGTAAGAAGCCTCCTTAAAGTGTGTGTGTGTGTGCTTGAAGCACCTCTCCTCTAGAGTAGAAACAACTTTAAGAAGCCTTCTTTAAATGCCTTGGAAAGTATGTGTGGCATGATGCAGGCCTGGGAGAGAAAGCGCACATGCCTGTCTGTAACACCTCTCCACTAGAGTAGAAACAGCTTTAATGGCTAAAATGACTGGAAGCCCATACCCCCAATAATGGGCCGGAGAGAAATGATTCCCCTGACAGCAACCAGTCAGGCTTTGATGCTTCAAGGCCATTAAATGCTAATCAAGGTGGCCAATTGCAATGTTCCCATGTGCCTCAAGCAGACAAGAATTTTTTCTCCCACCCTGGACATTATTCCACAGATATATAAACCTCACTTGCCTAGTTTCCAGCAGACCTCACAACCTCTGAGGATGCCTGCCATAGATGTGGGCGAAACATCAGGAAAGAATGCTTCTGGAACATGGCGACACAGCCTGGAAAACCCACAGTGATTCTGACCATGAAAGCTTTCTACAAAACAGAAAATGAATCTTTCGTTATCCCAGAGCGAGAACAGATCAGGAGGCTTCCGAAAAATGGATCGCAGCCCCCACCGCAATCCAGGACACCAAAACAGATCATGGTTTACCCAGAATGCACAAGCCTACTACCTAAACCTCTTATGTCATTGTCCAATGTTCATGTTTCCTTGTCTTTGGGAGCCACCCATTTCTCTTGCATTCTAGGAATCCCAAGGGATTCTGTGCTTCCGTCTTTTGCCTTTTGAATGAAAACATGGCACCTTTTGCATTTGGAGGCCCCAATAGCAGCAAGGATTCCTAGCTGAAGAGCAAGCATTGCTCAGTATTTGAGTGTCCCTTATCACACATTCTGGGCACCTTCTTTTAGGATACTTATGGATAAGCTGTTCTCCTGGTGCTATGTTTTTAATTGTATGTATATGTTTTACTTTGATTTTAATGTTTAATTGTGTTGTGTACTTGTCACTTTCATGTTTCAATGTAGCATTGAATAATTGCCAAAACTATATGGCCATGTTCTAGAGGCATTCTCTCCTGACGTTTCACCTGCATCTATGGCAAGCATCCTCAAAGGTGGAGCCTTCGGTGTCGCAGCGGGTTAAACCCTTGTGCCGGCAGGACTGAAGACCGACAGGTCGCAGGTTCGAATCCGGGGAGAGCGCGGATGAGCTCCCTCTGTCAGCTCCAGCTCCTCATGCGGGGACATGAGAGAAGCCTCCCACAAGGATGATAAAACATCAAATCATCCGGGCGTTCTCTGGGCAACGTCCTTGCAGATGGCCGATTCTCTCACACCAGAAGCGACTTGCAGTTTCTCAAGTCGCTCCTGACACGACAAAAAAAAAATCCTGAGAGGTACCTCTGAGGATGCTTGTCATAGATGCAGGCAAAATGTCAGGAGAGAATGCCTCTAGAACATGGCCATATAGCCCAAAAAAACCTACAGCAACCCAGTGATTCCAGCCATGAAAGCCTTCGACAATACAATCATTCTTCAACTTTAAATGTATTTTCAAATTATTTAAAAAATGACACATTCAAAACCAAGGTGAGTTAAGAAGCTTTTGCCCATAGATCTTTGTATAAATGAATGTAAACATGTGGTATTAGTAGCTGGGTGAAGCTGATGTGCAATCTGCGTTGGTGTCATTGCCGGTCTGCATGCCAGATGTTAAAGTAGGCAAATCAAGATTCTGGACGAGTGCCCAACCCCTTTTAAAAGCCACTTGTGTGTGTCAAATCAGTTTGTGGCATCATTTCCTTCCATCTTTCTGCCTTTACTCTTGTTTCATTTTGACACACAGCATGGTTTCGTTGGAGCAGAGGCTTCACTGTAGAATTCAGGTGGAGGGATGGGTAAATAGACCAATGTTAAACATGCCTCTCTTATAATAAGGCTGAGAGTGAATTCTCACCCACATCCTGGAGGAATACGTTTTTGGGCAATTCTCCCAATGAGTGTTATAAAGCAGTCATATTTATTAGGTGTGGAGTCAATAGAACAAAATCCCGTGCCAAGATCTATAGAGGAACATCTTCGACTGGGCTTCCAGTCCATTAAATCATGGCTGTGAATTCCCACATAGTACTCTTTGTTCTTGTTGTTCATTCGTTCAGTCATCTCCGACTCTTCGTGACCTCATGGACCAGCCCACGCCAGAGCTCCCTGTCGGCCGTTACCACCCCCAGCTCCCTCAAGGTCAGTCCAGTCACTTCAAGGATGCCATCCATCCATCTTGCCCTTGGGCGGCCCCTCTTCCTTTTGCCTTCCACTTTCCCCAGCATAATTGTCTTCTCTAGGCTTTCCTGTCTCCTCATGATGTGGCCAAAGTACTTCAACTTTGTCTCTAGTATCCTTCCCTCCAATGAGCAGCCGGGCTTTATTTCCTGGAGGATGGACTGGTTGGATCTTCTCGCAGTCCAAGGCACTCTCAGAACTTTCCTCCAACACCACAGCTCAAAAGCATCTATCCTCCTTTGCTCAGCCTTCCCTAAGGTCCAGCTCTCACATCTGTAGGTGACTACAGGGAATACCATGGCTTTGACTAGGCGGATCTTTGTTGCCAGTCTGATGTCTCTACTCTTCACTATTTTATCGAGACTGGACATTGCTCTCCTCCCAAGAAGTAAGCGTCTTCTGATTTCCTGGCTACAGTCTGCATCTGCAGTAATCTTTGCACCTAGAAATACAAAGTCTGTCACGGCCTCCACGGTTTCTCCCTCTATTTTCCAGTTGTCAATCATTCTTGCTGCCATAATCTTGGTTTTTTTGACGTTTAGCTGCAACCCGTACTCTTACTTACTTACTGGACACAATATTGTTCTAGTACGAGGGTTGAATGAACCTTTGTTACTTGGGTTTGGATGAGAACATTTTAATAAATCAAACGCAGAAATAATCCTTAGAATGTGCCCTTTTACTACCACTATTCACTTTTCCACATAATCACCAGACAATTGGATACATTTCTGCCAATGATGAGCAAGTTTTCTGAAGCCGTCACAGAAGACGTCAACACTCTGTTTCCACAACCCATTGTGCACAGATCTTCCGATAGCCAAGCGAAGCAATAATGTGACCCACATGTTCTTGTGAAATGCTGATTATGCTTGAAATCTCTCCCTGAGTGATACGACGATCGTCCTGAATCAATCTGTCAACCTTTTGCTTGTGAAACTCACTGGTTTCTGCCACAGGATGTCCAACTCTTTGTTTGTCACGCAAGTCGGATGTTTCCACCTCAACATCTTTAAACTTTCTTGCCCAACGTTGCACAGTAGTCACATCAACACACTTCCTTACTTAGGCGATCCCTCGTTTTCCGAGGAGGATTGTTTTCCAGTATTCTTGTGGGTCCGTATGTGGCTGTGGAGCCCCATTCTTGCTCTGCATCTTCTCCCGCAGTGAGGGCATTGGTTTCCAGGTGGAAGGCGGTCTCAGTCGGGGTTGGCTTGACGCGCCTTCCTCTTGGCACGCTTCTCCCTTTTGCCCTCCATTTGTGCCTATTCAAATTCTGCAGCACTGCTGGTCACAGCTGACCTCGAGCTGGAGCGCTCAAGGGCCAGGGCTTCCCAGTTCTCAGTGTCTATGCCAGAGTTTTTAAGGTTGGCTTTGAGCCCATCTTTAAATCTCTTTTCCTGACCACCAACATTCTGTTTTCCATTCTTGAGTTTGGAGTAGAGCAACTGCTTTGGGAGACGGTGGTCGGGCATCCGGACAATGTGGCCGGTCCAGCGGAGTTGATGGCGGAGGACCATCGCTTCAATGCTAGTGGTCTTTTTGCTTCTTCCAGCATGCTGAAATTTGTCCGCCTGTCTTCCCAAGAAATTTGCAGGATTTTTCATAGGCAATGCTGATGGAAATGTTCTAGGAGTTGTATGTGACGTTTGTAGACAATCCACGTCTCACAGGATTGGGAGGACAATAGCTTTATAAACAAGCACCTTGGTCCCAGTCCTCAAACACTCTCTACTTCATTTGGAAAAAATGCTTCACTCACAGAGCTCAGGCGGTGTTGCATTTTAGTGTCAATGTTGACTTTGGTGGAGAGGTGGCTGCCAAGGGAGCGGAAATGGTCAACATTTTCCAATGTTACACTATTAAGCTGTATTTCTGGCATTGGAAAGGGATTGGCTGGTGACTGCTGGAACAGCACTTTGGTTTTCTCCATGTTCAATGACAGGCCGAGCTTCTCGTATGCTTCTGCGAAGGTGTTTAGAGTGGCTTGTAGGTCTTCTTCTGAATGCGCACAAATGACGTCATCATCAGCATACTGGAGTTCTGTAACAGAAGTTGTTGCAACCTTGTATATAACCATATATAATGAGAGATACAAACGAAAGTAGAGGCTTCTCCTTTCATTTCCTGCTTCTGTAGGTGGTGCTCATTTCTGGCTCTGGGGATATGTTTTTTCCATGAGGAGCCTGCAGTGTCACCTCCTGGTTGTGTGGCAAGCAAGATTACTTGGAATGTCTCTTTGCATTTTCCCATCGAAGTGGTACCTATTTATCTACTCACGTTTGCATGGTTTTGAACTGCTAGGTTGGCAGGAGCTGGAGCTGACGGACAATGAGAGTTCACCCCATCTCGTGGATTCGAACTGCCAACCTTCAGGTCAGCAGTTCAGCCAGCCTTCAGGTCAGCAGTTCAGCAGCACAAGGGTTTAACCCTTTGCACCATTGTGGGTTCTTCTCTTTTTAGACCTGGTGCTTTTGACTTGGATATCATATTTTGTACAGCCGCGGCCCATACTTAACATGCCATGCAGCATAACATCCACCCTCTGGAGGAAGAGGATCTATCTATCTTTGGTTTTGACCCTAAAATCTCAGTGACTGCAATAGTCCTGACCTCTCAACCCTAGTGTTGGCATTAATTCTTTGCAAAAAATAAATATAAATATTTATGTCATTGCAAGTATCTAGTGCAGAGAGAGCCCTACCATAAGGATAGGTAAGGCTGATTTATTTTACAGTACACATTTATATATTGCAAAAAAAGGGGGAAATCTATTAACCCACCACCCCGAAAAGGTCAAAATACAAATCTGTGTTAAAGCCGCGTATGTTGAAATATGTATAGATCCACCATGATGTAGTGGTTGCAATGCTGGAGGCCACGTTTTGGATCTTCACTTGGATGAGACTCACAGATATAGGTTACCCGGCACAATCAGCATTCTGGGGGAAATAAAGCCCTTTTGCAATTGCAGCAATTCAGAGTTCCTATCCCAAAGCAGGGTTCATGTGCTGCCCTCCCTGCGCATGCAAGCTTCCCGTCTCCCTCATTCCCAGTCAGCCCACGTTGGTGACTTTACACCTGCCATTTGAGACCGACGCCGCGATGTTTCCATGGCACTCGAGCCATTTCTACACAAGGTGTCACGTTGTGCTTTAAGTGGCTCTCAAATCAAAGGCTATACAATATACTGCAAGAGAGCAAATGTGATAAAAACCTGTGCATGTTTCAGCCATTTGAATTGCTGCTGGCGGCCTTGCTTTTACTGTGAAGGAAGCGCCTTTGTGAAAAGAAAGAGAGAAAGGGAAAGATGACAGTCGGAGGAAGAACATGTCGCATAAAACCAGATCAGACCAGGCTATGAATAGTATTAGGAGTAATAATCTGACTATTATTTAACATATCTGTCACACTGTCAAATGTTGGATCAACAAAAGGAACCCCGAGGCAGCTTCAAGAGTAGCAATTTTGGGGAGGCCTAAGCTTTGGCTTTGTGATGACATAAAAGCTTTCTGAGTGCTTTTCATGCATTGTCTGAACATTGTTTCCTAAGATAGAACCCTGTCCTTACACTGCACTCCTTGTTGCACGTTTTCAATGAAGTAGACAAAGTCTGTGGCTCTGAGTAGTAGGGTTGTGCTTTCGGAGTAAACCTTTACCCGTTTTGTGTCCTGGCTTTCAGAGGGGCCATCAATCCATGTTTTGGGAGCCCACTGAAATCAGGAGGTATCTGTTTTTGCTCTGGTGTGCTGAAAGATCCATTTTGTATTGGCCCATTATGGGAGGGGGAGCTTCCCAGGCTCCCCTTCCCATCAGTTTAGGCATTGAAGCTATTTTACTCTAGAGGAGAGGCGCTCAGCTGCAGGCAGGCATGCACTTTAAGGAGGCTTCTTCTTACCTGTTTCTACTCTAGAGGAGAGGTCCTTGGCTGCAGGTGGGTGCATACTTTAAGGAGGCTTCTTCTTACCTGTTTCTACTCTAGAGGAGAGGCGCTTGGCTGCAGGTGGGTGCATACTTTAAGGAGGCTTCTTCTTACCTGTTTCTACTCTAGAGGAGAGGCACTCGGCTGCAGGTGGGTGCATACTTTAAGGAGGCTTCTTCTTACCTGTTTCTACTCTAGAGGAGAGGTGCTCAGCTGCAGGCAGGTGCGTGCTTTAAGGAGGCTTCTTACCTGTTTCTACTCTAGAGAAGAGGAGCTCGACTGCAGGCGGATGCGTGCTTTAAGGAGGCTTCTTTTTACCTGTTTCTACTCTAGAGGAGAGGTGCTCAGCTGCAGGCTGGTGCGCGCTTTAAGGAGGCTTCTTCTTATCTGTTTCTACTCTAGAGGAAAGGTGCTCGGCTGCAGGCAGGTGCGCTCTTTAAGGAGGCTTCTTCTTATCTGTTTCTACTCTAAAGGAGAGGCGCTCGGCTGCAGGTGGATGCGCACTTTAAGGAGGCTTCTTCTTACCTGTTTCTACTCTAGAGGAGAGGTGCTCAGCTGCAGGCGGGTGCACGCTTTAAGGAGATTTCTTACCTGTTTCTACTCTAGAGAAGAGGAGCTCGACTGCAGGCGGATGCGCGCTTTAAGGAGGCTTCTTCTTATCTGTTTCTACTCTAGAGGAAAGGTGCTCGGCTGCAGGCGGGTATGCGCTTTAAGGACACTTTTTTTACCTGTTTAGAGGAAAGGTGCTCAGCTGCAGGCAGGTGCGCGCTTTAAGGAGGCTTCTTCTTACCTGTTTCTACTCTAGAGGAGAGGTGCTCGGCTGCATGCTTTTTTTATGGTGTCATAAATTAGCCTCCCCGCTTTGCAATCGAGATTTGATCACATCCCCATCATTACTGCTCTTGGCAAGTTCAGACGGCAGAACAAGGAACTTGGAAAGTCCCATACATGGCAGTTTATCACTTGGATTGGATGGTATGGATCCTGTAATGATTCCTCTGGTTGATATATGGCTTGATGTAATGATCCCAAGAAAAGAATGTCTCAAGAAAGACCATTCCATCAAGCCATATATCAACCAGAGGAATCATTACAGAATCTATACCATCCAACACAAGTGATCAACGGCCACGTATGGGACTTTCCAGGTTCCTTATTCTCCTTGCTGGCTTTTCTTGATCAGTCACGATGGGGAAATGACTGAATATTCACGGATCCTGTGATGGTTCCTTTCTCAGTAAACACCGCAGGACTGTGGTTGGCAAGAGGAAGGCTGCTTAGCGACTGTTCCAAATATTTGCAAATGTGTCTGCCTGAGCAATGGTTGATAGTTGCTGGGGTGGGGGTTCATAACAGGCTGAAATCGCTTCCTCAATGTGAGCCCTACCTCTGTTACAACCCCCAGACTCCCATGTTAAGAGCTGTGTTATCTGCAGGTGATATCGAGCTCTTTTAGGGGGCCCCTCCAGGGAGGAGAGCCCAAGGACCGCACCAAAGAGGGTCCTGGATACCTTGGTGAGATTTCTTCCGGAAGCCAATCCAAGAGCGCCAAAAATAGTTAAAATCAAATAAGCTCACCAGAGGCGAAAGGAGTCCAGCGATCGAGGCGTTTATTTGCGATTCAGCTGAATGGATGCGTTACAGGAATCATTCCACTGCAAAGCATGCAGCACAAGAATTTCCAGGCATTTTTATACAGTCAAATCAAAATATTTATTTCGGTCATTGACCAGCACAGGAAATAGTGTCACATTTCCAGACAAACCTGGCATGTTTGGTACATTAAAAATATAAATATAACTACTAAAAACACAATATGGGTGTGGGAGCAGAAGGGGGAACAGGGTAAAAACATACAATGCCCAGATCCATCACCAAATTGTAGATTCAGGGAAGAAGATTACTGGACACACAGTTGACTTTTGGAACTAGTCATTCCCTGGCGGATTTTGTATGCTGCTGCACAGAACTTTGCGACATTGTAGGTTGTAGCTGAATTAGTATCTGCAAGTAGCAGGGAGGTATAAAATTGTCCTGAATGGCCTGGGTGCTTGTCTATCAGAGGTAAGATAAGCCTGGCACGGCTATCCCTGTAGAACGGGCACTGAAGGAGCACATGTTCTATTGTTTCTACATGACCCGAGTCACAGGGGCAGAGTCTCTCTGGGAAAGGGATCTTCCGGTAGCAGCCTTTAAGTACAGATGATGGGAGAGCATGGCATCGAGTCAGGGTGAAAGCCCTTTTATGAATAGGAACCTCTAAATTTGTTAAATATGTCATAGGGTAGGCAAGATATCTGCTGTCTTTGTTGATAAGGAAGGTTGGAACGGAGGCCAGATCTAGTTGGCGCTCTGTGTCTGTGATACATTGTTTAATAAGTGCTTTGGCTTGATTGTAATCCATAGCTAATAGTAGACCTGGAGAAAATCCCAACGAGGAGATTTTGGATGCTACCGCCTGCTTCCATGTGGATTGGAAGTCATCCTCCATGGTTAGTGGGGCAAGACCAGGG
>NW_026847771.1:103034666-103064164 GCF_025583915.1 Anolis sagrei ordinatus | reverse complement strand
CAAAATCCCATTGGCTTTTTTTGCTGCCGCATCACATTGTTGGCTCATGTTTAACTTGTTGTCCATGAGGACAACAAGTTAACTCCTCAAAGTGATATCGAGCTCTTTTAGGGGGCCCCTCCAGGGAGGAGAGCCCAAGGACCGCACCAAAGAGGGTCCTGGATACCTTGGTGAGATTTCTTCCGGAAGCCAATCCAAGAGCGTCAAAAGTAATTAAAATCAACTAAGCTCACCAGAGGCGAAAGGAGTCCAGCGATCGAGGCGTTTATTTGCGATTCAGCTGAATGGATGCGTTACAGGAATCATTCCACTGCAAGGCATGCAGTACAAGAGTTTCCAGGCATTTTTATACATTGTAGAACAAAAGAAAGCAGTTTGAAAATCCCGCCCGCCCCCCTGTCAGCCGGCTTCACGCTGATTGGCAGAGGCTGGAACAGCTGGGAGGAGGTAATACTGCCCTCCCCCGTCAGGAGCCAATGGGAGCGTTTCTTCGCCTCGGAAGGGCCAATGGGCGCCCTCCGCTCGCTTCCTGGGTTCTGGCCAATCAGGAGCGAGGAGGCGGGACAGCCGCGGACAATGGGGGGAAAGATGATGGGATTTGGGATTTCCTGCCCGCTGGAATGCGGGCCATTGTCCAAGGCAGGAAGAGGGTGATGTTTGTCAAACAAAGGCTTTCCTGTTCTTAATGAGTCTGGCGAGTGATATGAATAGCTGGATCGATACTGGACCGCCCGGAGGATCAACAGTATCTGGGTGATTTAATCAGTCCTTTCTTTCCGGGGCTCTGCTGACCAAACCCTCCTTCGTTGGCCTTGCTCCGATGACGAAATCGGGGGGCCAGCAGCATTGTCCATGCAAAATGAGTCAATCAATGGGTGATTTGGGGGAAAGAGGCTTGGGCTCTTTCCCTCAGGCAGTTCCTGGTCAGGCTGGCTTTATGGGGTAAGGGGTCAAAGGGGTGAAGATACAGGGGAGTTCATTGAGGGATACATATTTCATATTTATAAAATACAGGCATCATCAATATACAGGCATTTCATGTATCACAACCCACCACACATCCCAACCCCAGTCCATTACATTAAGAAAATATTTTATTTATTTCATAAAGGAGAAAACTAGAAGTCCCAAAAGTCCGGACGGAGGGGTTTGGATGCAGGGGCCAGCCTATGATTCAGGCTGGCCATCAGAAGATCAGTTCATTTATTAAACAGGAGCTGGAGCTGAAGGGGGAGCTATGTTCCACTGCCTCGTCCTTGGTGGAACTAGCGCTCCCAACCGGGGATCGGGCCTCCCCTGCCCGATCCCCACTTCCAAGGCTTCCCCTTGGGCCACGGCGGTGGATCGCAGGCGGCAGGAACCATGCTGGAGCGAGCGGCAGCAGTGGAAAGAACCAAGCGGCAAAAGCCGGCGGAATTTTGACAATCAGCTGGTGACTCGGCCGAATTTAATGATCAAACAAAAACAATTATTTCACGAGTGCAGGAGTCCAAAATGAGAAAACCAAGATAGCAGTTAGTCTTAGAAGTTAATGTAGAAAAATATAAAATTTGAACAGGCCCGATCCGCCATGTTGTTGTTTTGGCGGATAAGGGGGGCCAATAGGAAAATCTCCGTATCCGCGATTTGAACTAATGCAAATTCGGAGGCCTGGGGAGGCCAGGAAGGCGTCCCCAGTGAGCTCACGGTTCCCCGGAGCCCAGAAAAAGGTTTATTGTGGGTTAGAAAAGTTGCAGTCAGTAAAAGGACACAAAGTATCAAGCGGAAAGGATTTAAAGTTTCAAAACTTAAGTGTTTTATTGAGGGATTTGTTACAAAGAGAGGGAGAGGGGAAAGTGAAAGAAAGGCTTCATGCAGTCCTTTGCCTTGAGCTGCTGGCTGGGGCACATTTCATCAGTCGGACCCAACTTTGCTCTACGGAACTGCGGAACTCCCTGCTGCGGTTCAAACCAACTTGAAGGCGGGAGATTCTGCTACCTGGGGGGTCATCACAGGCAGAACCTTCCCACCCACTGAGCTATTTGATTCTCTGACCGATTGGTGTGAGTGCCACAGCAATGTACGTGAGAGCTGAGCATGAGATGGGAAGAGTGAGGAAGTGAGACTTCTGATAAAACCTCCCTGCTGCTGAGCTTTGCAAAATTATTCCCCCTTTGTTTCCCCATCCCTTCTTTCAGAGCAAACAAAGCCCCATAGCCCCCACCTCATGCGCAAAGAAAAATGTGCAGATTTGTGGCAAGGAGTTAAGAGGCTGGGAACGAACCAGCACTTCACTAGTCACGGCACTGTAGGAAGTAAACCCTGGAAAGTATCTTTCTGAGATGCCACATCCCCTCTGACTTGACTTCCTGCGCAGATGGGCTTGATTGCATTGCGGACTTGGCCAGTTTTATCCCAAATACCAAGTTTTGTATGTGCACCAAATCTTGCAAAAGTAATTTGTTCCTATCATTCATTACAGCATTTGAAAGGTTACTCATTGCCTTTGATCATAGAATCATAGAATCATAAAGTTGGAAGAGGCCTCATCAAGTCCAACCCCCTGCCAAGAAACAGGAAAACACTATTCAAAGCATCCCTGACAGATGGCCATCCACCCTCTGTTTAAAAGCCTCCAAAGAAAGAGCCTCTACCGCACTCCACGACAGAGTTCCACTGCTGAATGGCTCTCACCGTCAGGAAATTCTTCCTAATGTTCAAATGGAATACCCTTTCTTGTCGTTTGAAGCCATTGTTCTGCGTCCTAGTCTCCAGAGCAGCAGAAAACAAGTTCACTCCCTCCTCCCTGTGGCTTCTTCTCACATATTTATACATGGCTATCATGCCGCCTCTCAGCCTTCTCTTCTGCAGGGTAAACATGCCCAGCTTTTTAAGCCGCTCCTCATTGGAGTTGTTCTCCAGACCCTTGAGCATTTGCGTTGCCCTCCTCTCGACACATTCCAGCTTGTCAATATCTCTCTTGAATTGTGGTGCCCAGAATTGGACACAATATTCCAGGTGTGGTCTAACTAAGGCGGAATAGAGCAAGGGTAGTATGACTTCCCTGGATCTAGACACTATGCTCCTATTGATGCAGGCCAAAATCCCATTGGCTTTTTTTGCCGCCACATCACATTGTTGGCTCATGTTTAACTTGTTGTCCACGAGGACTCCAAGATCTTTTTCACATGTACTGCTCTTGAGCCAGGCATAGTCCCCCATTCTTGTATCTTTTTCTGATGATTGTATTGTTTAGAACAGGGGTTCTCAATCTGTGGTCTGTGGACCACCAGTGGTCCATAATAATGAAAATATGGTCTGCAGTCTCAACATGACTACACCATTGCCTTGAAACCACGTGGCTACGAGAGTGACTGGTCTCACAAAACCCTCTTATAGTGCTGAGGCAATGGGGATATCAGGAGGGGAGAGGCTGACTACCCTTGAAATATTACTACTACCACATCTGCTCTAAATTATTAAATATTGTTTTCTGTGGGTAAGCAGACGGTGACTACTGGATGGCATATGTTCTGGATCAGAAACCAGAGCTGACGTGGTCTATCCAATACAATTTTCTGAACCAGCACCCCAAATAGCCAAACCTAATCCAAAGTTGACCAAAAACTGATTAGTAACACTTTTGGTACTAATGTTGGAGAGTGGTCCCTGGTCAATTGGTCCCTGGCCAAAAAAAAGGTTGGGAAGCACTGCTTTAGAACATACCATTACTTTATGCATTTGTTGTTGGTTTTTGTTGTGTGCCTTCAAGTCATTTCTTAGGGATGGTGATCCTCAGTCAGAGACCCCTATTAGTGGGTTTTCCTGGCAAGTTTTCTTGCCATTGTCTTCCTCTCAGTCTGAGAAAGAATAATAATAATAATAATAATAATAATACTTTATGTATACCCCGTTTCTATTTAATTGGTAGTTGATTAAATGTCCTTTGACCAGTATCTGGCCACTTGGAGTGCTTCTGGTGTTGCCGCAAGAAGGTCCTCCATTGTGCATGTGGCAGGGCTCAGGTTGCATTACAGCAGGTGGTCTGTGGTTTGCTCTTCTCCACACTCGCATGTTGTGGATTCCACTTTGTGGCCCCATTTCTTGAGGTTGGCTCTGCATCTCGTGGTGCCAGAGCGCAGTCTGTTCAGCGCCTTCCAAGTCGCCCAGTCCTCTGTGTGCCCAGGGGGGAGTCTCTCATTGGGTATCAGCCATTAGTTGAGGTTCTGGTATCAGCCATTGGTTGAGTGGCAAGCGAGAGCCTGCCACTTTTGGACTCTCGCTTGCTGAGGTGTTCCGCCGAGTGTCTCTGTAGATCTTAGAAAACTATTTCTAGATTTAAGTCAAGTCAGAGGGGATGTGGCATCTCAGAAAGGTACTTTCCAGGGTTTACTTCCTACAGTGCAGTTACTAGCGAAGTACTGGTTCGTTCCCGGCCTCTTAACTCCTTGCCACAAGTCTGCACATTTTGCTTTGTGCATGAGATGGGGGCTATGAGGGATTTGTTTGCTCTGAAAGAAGGGATGGGGAAACAAAGGGGGAATAATTTTGCAAAGCTCAGCAGCAGGGAGGTTTTATCAGAAGTCTCACTTCCTCACTCTTCCCATCTCATGCTCAGCTCTCACGTACATTGCTGTGAAGGTACGCTTGCACATTTTGAGCACTGACTCAGTACTTGCATCCCTTTGAACCAAATTGTAATAAATCTCTGTAGTTTGCCTTCAAACCTGGAGTGCTTTGTTCTCTGTTATGGCTGATCTGGTTTAGCAGACGCTCACCGGGCATGGACATTCTTAACTGTGGTCCTAGCTAAAATCACGACACTCCAACACAACTCAATAGTAATGCCCTCAGTCTCCTTTGTAGAGAAAAAAGTGGGGTATAAACAAAAATGGTGATGATGGTGGTGGTGGTGGTGGTAGTGATGTCTGGTAGAAGCATGTCAGAAGAGATCTGACAGCTCAATGAGCTGTCAGAATTTAAAACAAATCTGTAGGCCTTTCTCTTGTAGCAGGCTTACCTAGGCAGTTTTAATCATGAATTTTAAATTTGTGTCTTGTGTCCACTATATTTTAAACATTTTCTGTGTATATGTATAAGGGTTGAATGAAAAGTAATGCTTCCACCTTCTTTACTTGGGTTTTGATGGGAATATTTTAATAAATCAGATGCAGAAATAATCCTTAGAATGTGCTCTTTAACTACCACTATTCACTTTTCCACATAATCACTAGACAATTGGGTACATTTCTGCCAAAGATGAACAAGTTTTCTGAAGCCGTCATGGAAGAAGTCTACACTCTGTTTCCGCAACCACCACCTTACAGTTCTCTCAACGTCTTCATTAGAAGCATAATGATGTCTCCGCAGATCTTCTTTCATTATCGGGATGCACAGTACTCACATTAACACAATCACCATAAACAAGTTGCATTCTCTGATTAATCTCCTTGGGGTGACACATTCTGCTATCAAGAATTCAATGACTGCACATTGCTTAAGTCACATTGACCGACCGTCTTCACAAGGTTCCATTCTTCGCACTTTAACAACACAACTGTTCAATGCCAAGGCTTCCTGCCAAACTGAAACTATAGAGGAGAGTCTACTGAACAAGCCAGTACCTTCCACATACCAGTACTGCCATCTGTTGAGAAGTTATGAAGGTGGAGGCATTACTTTTCATTCAACTCTTGTGTGTGTGTGTGTGTATGTGTGTATCTTTAGAAAGACATTGTAATATGTGTATTTTATATAATTATGTGTTTTTAGCTGTGCTGTAACACACCTTGAGCCATGAGGAGAGGTGGGTAAGAAATAAAACAATGATGATGATGGTTTTTTCCGAAAGGGTAACATTCACACAGAAGCAAATTAACTCCTCTTGGTAAACATAAATCTGTTCATTTATGCCCTCTATTAATCAGTTTTAGAGTTGAGTGGAGAGTGTTTCTGAACTATTTATCTTTCTCTTCCCAAGCAAATCGGAAATGGAGGACTGTATGGAGACCTTGAAGGATGAGGAAGACGCATTGTGGGAGAACGTGGAGTGCAACCGCCACATGTTGACCCGCTACATCAACCCGGCCAAACTGACTCCTTACCTTCGCCAGTGTAAAGTTGTCGATGAACAAGATGAGGATGAGGTGCTCAATTCCCCCATGCTGCTCTCCAAAATCAACCGAGCAGGTAGGAACAAGTTGGTTGATATCAAAGTCAGGATTAAAAGAGCTATAAAAAAAGATTTAGCTATATTTTAACTTTTGTGTATTTTAACTATTTGAGTTCTGCTCAGTTATCTTGTCAGTGTGTGATATTCTTTCAACCCGTCTCTTAGGTCGACTCCTAGACATTCTTCATACCAAAGGAGAGAGAGGCTATGTGGTCTTCTTAGAAAGCCTTGAATTTTACTACCCAGAGCTCTATAAATTAGTGACTGGAAAGGAACCGACACGACGCTTCTCCACTATTGTTGGTAAGTGTCTTACCCTCCAATATGTGAGGCCAAGCAGTGTCAGAATGTGGTCAAGATTACCTTACACCAGTAAGAATAGCAAATATTTATTTATTTATTTATTTATTTATTTAGCAGTTTTGTATAGCTATACTGGTCTTCTCACCTCTGTTCGAGGGACTCAGGCCGGTCTCCAACAATAATATTACAGACAGTCATTAAAATATCATATTCTAAATCACACTAAAACATTAAAATAGCAAAGTACAATCATATAATTACAGTGGTCAGTCGTCATCAAAAATCATTATTCGCCGTCATCCATCCATATCACAGGATCATGGCTCATTCGTCGAATG
The DNA here is from genome assembly GCF_025583915.1 of Anolis sagrei ordinatus. Lineage (NCBI taxonomy): Eukaryota > Metazoa > Chordata > Lepidosauria > Squamata > Anolidae > Anolis > Anolis sagrei. Next base: position 103,057,372 of record NW_026847771.1, on the reverse strand, counting down.
CCAATCCCCAAAGCCAAGTTTTCACCTGTTTCCTGAACGTTAAGATCGAAGGGGCAGTTCTGATCTCCAGTGGAAGGGAGTTCCAGAGTCAAGGGGCCACCACCGAGAAGGCCCCGCCTCTCGTCACCACCAGCCGCGCCTGTAAGGCCGGTGGGATCGAGAGCAGGGTCCCTCCAGACGATCTTAGCAATCTTGATGGTTCATAGGGGAGAATACGTTCGGACAGGTAAATTTGGCCAGAGTCGTTTAGGGCTTTATAGGTTAAGACCAGCACTTTGAATTGTGCTCGGAAGCTGACTGGCAGCCAGTGGAACTGGCGCAACAGAGGAGTAGTATGCTCCCTGTACCCCGCTCTTGTTAGTAGTCCGGCTGCCGCACGTTGGACTAATTGAAGCTTCCGGACAGTCTTCAGAGGCAATCCCACGTAGAGAGCGTTGCAGTAATCTAAACGGGATGTAACCAGAGCATGGACTACCGTGGCCAAGTCAGACTTCCCAAGGTACGGGGGCAGCTGGTGCACAAGTTTTAATTGTGCAAAAGCTCCCCTGACCACCGCTGAAACCTGGGGCTCCAGGCTCAGCAATGAGTCCAGGATCACTCCCAGATATGAATAAAAACTACTCAAAAATTATTGGAGATGATGCCAAGAATCAGGAACATATATGTGGTGGCAATGTAAATATGTAAATAATTTTTGGGGGGAAAGTATTTAGAGAAATAGAGGATATAATGAACATTAAAATAGAAAGAAGTCCTAGTATAGCTTTATTATCATTATATAACAATAAACAATTGGAAAAAAAGGATAAAGATGCGATAACAAACCTATTAACAATAGCAAGACTGCTTATAGCAAGGAATTGGAAAAGAGAAATAAATATACAAATAGAGGCAAGGAAGGATGGAAATTGGCAATAAATGATAAGCTGACATGTATATTAAAAGTTAAAAGAGGTATATGGAAACAAAGTGATTTTGATGAAATATGGAGAAAACTTATTGAAAAAGTATTTTAAAAGAAAGAAGGAAAGTTACCTCCACAAAAAGAATTGAAATTTTGGACAGATGATATGTAAAAGCTGTGGCTTGGGGGGGGGGGAGGGGAGCACGGTGGTGAGGGATAGATAATATGTATAAGCAGAAAAATAACAGTAGATACCAAAAGTTAAAGTATGATAGATTGTATTGAATAATATGAATCTGCTGTAAAATAAACAATGTATAACAAATGTATCGAACTATGATAAAATAATAAAAAATATTTTTTTTAAAAAAGAATGTGGTCAAGATGGTAAAAGGTATCAATGAGGAAAAACTCATTTGACTAGGAATGGATGCAGCAGTTTGCTTTTCCTTGAGCCCACTGGGAAGTGTTCCGGCCCAGTTTACCTGTCTGAATGTATCTCCCTCTACAAACCATCAAGGATGTTAAGATCATCCAGGAAGGCCCTGCTCTCGGTCCCACCACCTTCATAAGCGTGACTGGTGGGGATGAGAGACAGGACCTTCTCCATGGTGGCCCCTCGGTGTGGAACTCCCTCCCCAATGAAATTAGGTATGTCCCCTCCCTCCTGACCTTTTGCAAAAAAATAAAAACTGGCTGTGGGATCAAGCATTTGAGCAGTAGATGTAGCAACCTTGGAAGAGAATGTTTTAACTGACCACAATAGGTTCACCTGGACTATGATTTTGAAATGGCAGACTGTTTTAAAATGAATGCTTATTATTGTTTTAATTGTTTTTTTAATTGTAACGATGTGTCTGTTGGGCAACCTAATGGTTGCTTGTTGGGTAATTAAAGGATCGTTTATTCTCTGTCTGCTGATGTCAACAGGCATGACAACAGGCATCAGAAGAGAAAAAAGGAAGACTTACAATAAATTTCAGTAAAGTGGGAGGCAGTTGGAAAAGATTGTGAAAGTCCACCTTACATATGGGTTGGTTTTGTCAAGAAAGCTTTGGGCCTATGTTTACAAGATCTGGGCCAGGCTGTTGTTGGGATGGGACTCTTGGAGGTATTTCATTCATTGGATTGCTGTACATCAAAACTAATTTTGTTATTTGTTTGTTTATTTATGCTCAGCCCCATGGCTATTGTACTGTGGGGTCCCACAGGGTTCAGTACTGTCCCCTATGTTGTTTAACATTTACATGAAGCTGTTGGGGGAGATCATCCAGAGTTTCAGAGTTTGGCGTCATCTGTATGCAGATGATATCCAACACTGTCACTCCTTCCCACCTGCTACTAAGGAGGTTGTTCAGGTCCTGAACTGGTGCTTGGCAGCTGTAACTGTCTGGATGAGAGCAAACAAATTGAAATTGAATCCATACAAAACAGAGGTACTCCTGGTCAGTTGGAAGGCAGAACAGGGCATAGGGTTACAGCCTGTGCTTGATGGGGTTACACTCCCCCTGAAGGCGCAGGTTCGCAGCTTGGGAGTGATCCTAGACGCATTGCTGAGCCTGGAACCCCAGGTCTCGGCGGTGGCGAGGGGAGCTTTTACACAATTAAAACTTGTGCACCAACTGCGCCCGTATCAAATCACTTGGCCATGGTGGTCCACGCTCTGGTTACATCCCGAATAGATTACTGCAATGCATTCTACGTGGGGTTGCCTCTGAAGACTGCTCAGAAGCTTAAGTCCAACGCTCGGCGTCCAGGTTGCTCACGGAAGCAGGATACAGGGAGCATACAACTCCCCTGTTATTCCAGCTCCACTGGCTGCCTATTAGCTTCCAGGCACAATTCAAAGTGCTGGTCTTAACCTATAAAGCCCTAAATGGTTTCGGCCCCGTTTACCTGTCTGAAATCTCCCTCTACGTACCACCAAGAACCTTAAGATCATCCGGCGAGGCCCTGCGCTCACTCCCACTGCCATCGCAATTGCGTTTGGTGGGGACAAGAGACAGGGCCTTCTCTGTGGTGGCCCCTCGGCTGTGGATCTCCCTCCCTTGTGAAATTAGATCTGCCCCATCCCTTCTGATCTTCCGGAAGAAACTCAAATCCTCACTTTGGGATCAAGCATTCACAGAATAGACTGATTTACTGGTGAAGATAAGGTTTAAGTGGACCGCAATGGGCTGATTTGGATGACAATTTGAACCAACCAACTGCTTTAATGTATATTTATAACTGTTTTTAATGTATGCTAATTGTATTTTATGTTATGTTATTATATTGTGTCAGCATTGAATAGGTGCCTGTTGGAAGCCCTCCTGAGTCCCTCTTTGAAGGTCGAGAAGGATGGGGTAGAAATGTTTTATATATACTAGCCATCCCCTGCCATGCGTTGCTGTGGCCCAGTCTGGTGATCTGGAAAATAAAGTTATGAGAAAGTGTTGGTTTCTAATATATGTAAAGTCTTTATGCTTGTGGGTAAACAATATTTCTTGCTGTTTCTTTGTCAGTGTTGATATGGAGAGTGTCTGCTTTGCCTACTCTGGAACATTCAACATATCATTGCCCTTCTTTAAAGGTCCCTTTCAAATCTATGATACTATATCTCTCTGTGTGTGAATCATATCTATCTATCTATCTATCTATCTATCTATCTATCTATCTATCTATATCTCTGACTGGATGGCTCTTTGTCAGGAGAGCTTTGATTATGTTTTTTTGCCCTGGTGAAGGAACTTGACTAGATGGCCTTAAGTATTTTCTGTTGGTCATGGTGGTTCTGTGTGGGAAGTTTGCCCCAATTCAGTCATTGGTGGGATTCAGAATGCTCTTTGGTGGTAGATGAACTATAAATCCCAGTAACTACAACTTCCAAATGTCAAGGTCTATTTCCCCCAAACTTCACCAGTATTCACATTTGGGGATATTGAGTGTTTGTGCCAAGTTTGGTCCAGATTCATCATTGTTGGAGTCCACAGTGCTCTCTGGATGTAGGTGAACTACAACTCTCAGACTCAAGGTCAATACCCACCAAACCCTTCTAGTGTTTTCTGTTGGTCATGGGAGTTCTGTGTGCCACGTTTGGTTTAATTCCATCATTGGTGGAGTTCTGAATGCTCTTTGATGGTAGGTTAACTATAAATCCCAGCAACTACAACTCCCAAATGACAAAATCAATGTTTTTAGTGATGGTCACTGCTTGGGTTAGTAGGTGTCTTGTGGCCAAATTTGGCAGCAATTTGTCCACTGGTTTTTGAGTTATGTTAATCCTACAAACGAACATTACATTTTTATTTATACAGATACAGATGTATATGTATATGTATATATTCTGCCCTCCTCAAGGGTTGGGACCTATGACAGCTCAAATCAAATAGCAACATTATATGTGAAGTGAAGATGAATTTACTTGACTCTGTTCAATGCAACATTCACTACTTCTCACAGGTGTTTTTGTGCTGAAGTTGGGTACATTGGTTGCCACTACCTTGTTGCCATTGTCTGTCTCTTTCAGTAGAAGAGGGCCATGAAGGCCTCACCCATTTCCTAATGAATGAGATCATCAAGCTCCAGCAACAGCTCAAGACCAAGGATGCGCAACGCTGTGAGCTCCTGGCCAAGTCCCGCCAGTTGGAGGACGAGAGGAAGCGGATAAAGCTCAACAAGATAGAGCTGCTGACCTTCCAGGAGAGGTACAATAAAATGAAGGAGGAGCGGAACAACTACAATGACGAACTGGTCAAGGTTAAAGATGAGAACTACAACTTGGCAATGAGGTATGCCCAGCTGAGTGAAGAAAAAAACATGGCGGTGATGAGAAGCCGAGACCTCCAACTAGAGGTTAGTGGTGCGGCAATGTGGGACATGGGACTCTTTAGCTTTTGTGTGTGATTGTGATGAATATAATATTAGTTTAAAAAGTGTTCTAAGGAAGAATGGAGGAACTTGTGGTCTTTCAGATATGGAACTACAATTCTCATCAACCCTATCAAACCTGACCAGTGGTGAGGCATGATGGGACTATCAGCTCATAAGTATCTACAGCATTTCTCAAACTGGATGTTGGGACACCTGGGAGGGGGTTTCAGGGGGGTTGCCAAAGACCACCAGAAAACATATATTTCTGATGTTCTTAGGAACCCTTTTGCAGAGAAGGCTGAAGATCTTGCTTCCTGACCTTCTCCTCCTTTTTGGGAACAGATGGGAAATCCTCCCACCATGAGCCCTCCTCCAATGTCATTGAGGGAGGGCTATTTCTGAGACTCCAAGCGGGCAGGAGAGAGCAGGCGTGCTCAGTACATGGCAGCATGGTGCACATGTGTAAGCGAGGGAGAGCATGCAAGTTTGGAAGGAGGCTTGCATGGAAGAGTCCCTTCAAGGCATGGAGGTTCAGTGTGGGAAGTTTGGCCCAATTCTATCATTGGTGAGGTTCAGAATGCTGGAATTTATAGGTAAACTATAAATCCCAGCAACTACAACTTCCAAATGTCAAGCTCTATTTCCCCCCAAACTCCACCAGTGTTCACACTTGGGCATATTGAGGATTTGTGCAAAGTTCGGTCCAGATCCATCATTATTTGAGTCCACAGTGCTCTCTGGATCTAGGTGAAATACAACTCCCACACTCAAGATCAATGCCTGCCAAACTCTTCCAGTATTTTCTGTTGGTCATGGAAGTTCTGTGTGCCAAGTTTGATTCAATTCCATCATTGGTGGAGTTCAGAATGTTCTTTGTAGGTGAACTATAAATCCCAGCAACTATAACTTCCAAAATGTCAAGGTCTATTTTCTCCATACTCCACCAGTGTTTATACTTGGACATATTGAGTATTTGTGCCAAGTTTGGTCCAGATCCATCATTGTTTGAGTCCACAGTGCTCTCTGGATGTAGGTGAACTACAACTCCAAAACTCAAGGTCAATGCCCACCAAACCCTTCCAGTATTTTCTGTTGGTCATGGGAGCTCACTGGATGTAGGTGAACTACAACTCCCCCAAATCAAGGTGAATTTTCCCCAAAGACCTCCAGTATTTTTTTGCTGGTCATGGGGGCTCTGTGACCCAAGTTTGGTTCAATTCCATCGTTGGTGGAGTTCAGAATGCTCTTTGATTGTAGGTGAACTAAAAATCCCAGCAACTACAACTCCCAAATGACAAAATCAATCCCCCCAACCCCACCAGTATTCAAATTTAGGAGTATCAGGTATTTGTGCCAGATTTGGTGCAGTGAATGAAAATACATCCAGCATATCAGATACATTGTGATCCATAACAGTAGCAAAATTACAGTTGTGATGTAGCAACAAAAATAATTTTATGGTTGTGGGTCACCACAACATGAGGAACTGTATTAAGGGGTCATGGTATTAGGAAGGCTGAGAACCACTGAACTAGAGCTCAGAGCTTGCTTGTCTTCCCAGTCAGTGGACAGATCTACAACTGTGTAGTCCTGCCGTAGGAATTGCACAGCCTTCCACAGTTGCAGCTCCCCAAAATCCTCATCATTGGCCACATTGACCAAAGTCAGTAGGAAATATTAGTCAACAACATCTAGTTAAATGCTTCTTTCTGCAAACAGAAATTTATGTTTAGCAGAAAATAGTGCAAGAACACTGTTTTTGGAGGTAATTGGCTGCTTTTTGCCCAAAACAACATTTTACCCAGACAAATACTGTGCTGGTATGGCTGTACCAGGAGTTCCAAATTTATTTGCTTTGTATTGAGTGTTTGCTTGCAGTCCAGAGTTTCAGGGGTTCTGCAGAAAGGTGGCTTCCTTTGGTTGCAGTCGTAGGGCAAGTCACCTGTCCATCATCGTTAAGTTTTGGTTCCGCCCCTTGCTCAGAGCAATTGGGAAGAGAAGGGAGCCATTTTTTAGTTAGTCTCAGCAAGGAAAGCTAATGTACAGGACGCGTTCAAGCTTCCCCTGTACAAAAGCTTCAACCCTTAAGACTTTCCGAGGGAGAACAGTCTTAAGAGCCTCCAAAGATTCTAAAGATTTCCAGGGAACCAGCCCTATAGCTTTGAAGAATTTCGGAGGGAACAGATTGGAAGACCAAAGAACTCCAGCTGGAGAATCTACTGGCCTTACTGGTAGGTCCACTCGGTGCTCGAGAGGCAGTTCGACCTGGTAGCGGAGCCCACATCAGTAAGGATTAGATTACAGTGAGTCTGGGAGAAGTTAAAAAGGGGATTTTCCTTTAAAGTAAAGATTCAGTTATTAAAGACAATTGCCTGTCCTTTGTGGACAAGTTTAGGAAGCCACCAGTTGCATAAAAGCCTGGAATCACTTGTTTGACTTTACTGAAGACAAGAGAAGTTTCTGTTTGATTGTTCATTAATAAAGCACTTTGTTATACTTCATAAGCCATCTAAAGATCATTTGTGGTGGAAAACCTCTGAGAACCTTTCTTCGGGCCCCCCTGGCTTCCCGCTGGGCTCTAAAGTCCTGTTTAAAGACAGTTATTTACAGGCCCAGTGCGTGACAGAACAAATACAAAAATAAAAATGTCAAAAATGTACAAAAACTCTTGTAAATCATCCAACAGTTAGAAAAGTTTGAAAAGTATCCATTCTTGCATGCAAGTATAAAGGAAGAAAAGTTTTACAACTCTAGATTCCTTTGTTTTCATTTGATAATTCACAGTGCCATTTGCGATATGTGAGCTGGAGGCACTGTGCATGAAATACAAGCTATTTATTTGCGCACTGAGTGGCATCTCCATTACTCCTGGAAACGCCGCTACTAGAGGCAGAGCCTGCCTTTTTAAAAAAATGACTTATTTTGTCTTTTTTCTCCTCTCTCCATTTGTGGGACTTTGCTAGATTGACCAGCTGAAACACTGGTTGAATAAAGTGGAAGAGGAATGCAAGCTGGAGAGAAACCAGTCCTTGAAGCTCAAGAATGATATTGAAAACCGACCCAAGAAAGAACAGGTTCTGGAGCTGGAACGGGAAAACGAGATGCTCAAAACCAAAATTCAGGAGCTCCAGTCCATCATTCAGGTGAATAAGGAAAATTCAAAAGAGCAGAATGTAGCATTTGGTGAAGATTTCAAAGTCCAAATCAGTTTTGCTGCTTTTCTTTCAAGTTTCTTGAGCTGATGTTTCTGGAGGTAGCCGTGACAGAAATCTGGAAAGCCCTAAAAGGGTTGCTGAAAATAATTTGTCAGGTCAGGTCAAGTTTCAGAGCTGTAGTGAGCTGGAAATCTATAACCAGGCAGATGGACTTTGTTATAGATGATCAGAAGCTAACAGCTGCCCAGTGGCATGAAAAGGGTTCTTTGCTACAGATGACTTGTTGGCTATTTTCTTCATTCCCTTCGCAGCTTGAGGCTGGGAAAAAATATGAGAACACACCAAGGGAATTAACTTTGTTGCTAACCTGCTTGTACAATTCTCATTGCCGCTTAGGGGGAGATGAGTTACACTTGTACATTTTGGTTTCTTTGTTTACTTCTGCACTTTGGGAATCCATCTTCTATTGGTCTCAGCCTGGGAGGGGTGCACACTGATCCAGACGCTCTATGTGGGCATCAATAAGGATTTGGTTTGATTGCTGGGCAAAGGGATAAGGCTTTGGGTCCAACCTATTCTCAAGACCACGTCCCCTTCTTCGAACTGGCATGGGCATTAAGATCTGCTGGTGAGGCCCTTCTCTTGGTCCCATCACCTTCTCAACTATGGTTGGTGGGGACGAGAGAGAGGGCCTTCTCAGTGGTGGCTCCCCAGGTCTGGAATACCCTTCCTAAAGAAATTAGATTAGCCCTCTCTCTCCAGGCTTTCCATGTAGTCTAAGAACATGGGCATTAAGATCTGCTGGTGAGGCCCTTCTCTAGGTCCCATCACCTTCTCAACTATGGTTGGTGGGGACGAGGCCGAGGGCCTTCTCAGTGGTGGCTCCCCAGCTCTGGAATACCCTTCCTAAAGAAATTAGATTAGCCCTCTCTCTCCAGGCTTTCCATGTAGTCTAAGAACATGGCTCTTTAGACAGGCCTTTGATCCTAAGTAATCCATGGTCAACATGATGAATCATTGATAGTATTGGGTTATTGTAGGGTTTTTTTTTTTGGGCTATGTTGGCCATGTTGTAGAGGCATTCTCTCCTGACATTTCGCCTGCATCTATGGCAAGCATCCTCAGAGGTAGTGAGGTCTGTTGGAACTAGGAAAAGAGGGTTTATATATCTGTGGAATGACCAGGGTGGGACAAAGGACTCTTGTCTGCTGGAGCTAGGTGTGAATGTTTCAACTGACCACCTTGATTAGCATTTGATTGCCTGGCAGTTGTTTGGTGTGGCTTGTTGGTGCCTGGGGCAATCTTTTGTTGAGAGGTGATTAGATGTCCCTGATTATTTCCTCTCTGTTGTTTTGCTGTTGTAATTTTAGAGTTTTTTAAATACTGGTAGCCAGATTTTGTTCGTCAGGAGAGAATGCCTCTAGAACATGGCCATATAGCCTGAAAAAAACTACAACAACCCAGTGATTCTGGCCATGAAAGCCTTTGACAATACATTGATAGTATTGCCTTCATTTTGATTGTTACAACAGATAGCTGGTTTACCCACAGGTTCCACTGCGTTTTAGGAATTTTATAATTTTATATTTTTATAATTTTATCAGTGAGACTTTTATGTGCTATTGATTGTACTTATGTCGTTGTATTTATACTTATGTATTGTTGTCTGCGGAGCCCCTGGTTGTGCAGTGGGTTAAAGCACTGAGTTGCTGAGCTTGTTGACCGAAAGGTCGCAGGTTCGAATCCAGGGAGCAGCATGAGCTTCCGCTGTCAGCCGCAGCTTCTGCCAACCTAGCAGTTCGAAAACATGCAAATGTGTGTAGATCAATAGGTACCGCTCCAGCGGGAAGTTAACAGTGCGCCATGCAGTCATGCTGGCCACATGACCTTGGAGGTGTCTATGGACAACGCTGGTTCTTCGGCTTAGAAATGGAGATGAGCACCTCACCCCAGAGTTGGACACGACTGGACTTAATGTCAGGGGAAAACCTTTACCTACCTTTACCAATTGTTGTCTGTTTGTGGCACTTGGAGTGCTTCTGTTAGCCTCCCTTTGGGGAGATGGTAGTGGTGTACAAATAAATATTCATTATATTATTATAACATTTCTTTGGATTCCCAATGGTTGTGATATTGGACCTCATCAACCAAAAGGATGGTATGCTTCTCTGAGGTGCAACATCTGCTGCATCATTTGTTGTGTTGCTGCGTGCCTTCGAGTCCTGCTTGGTTTTGACGTATGAGACTTATTTCCATTTCTGACTTATTTGGATCCTAAGGCAAATGGTTTTCTTGGCGTGGTTTGTTCAGATGGGGGTTGTCATTGCTTTCCTCTGTGGCTGAGAATATGTGACTTGTCCAAAATCATCTGATAGGTTTCTGTGGCCAAGTGGGACTCCAACACTGGTCTCTCAGTGTCCTATCCAAAAGCTCAACCCACTACACTAACACTGGTTCTCCATTGTTTATCTTCACTAAAACATATGCTAAAGCAGTAAAACCTTGTCAGTATCCAACACCAAAAGGGCTCTTGGGGAGACCCAGAACTACACCCCATCCCAGGTTTTGGCAAGGTTTCTGTGAAATCCCATGAAGAGAAGAAGTTCAACCAGTTGTAGAAAACAGTGGAATTAATCATGCAACAAGGGGAAATATAAATTATGCATGTTTTGTATAATTTATACGGATTGCAGCTTTTCCAGTAAGAGAACATTCAGTTCAGAGTACACAGCAGCTGGTTTAGATAATGCTTTTCCTGTGTGTCCAACCCAGTGCAATACCTCTCATAAATTTTCCTTCTAATGGCCCTGCAAGGAAGGCTGAAAGCCTTGTGTTCACATGCCGTGTAAAAGATGGCTGAGGCTATGAGAATAGTGGTTGGCTTGACAGGAGCCAATGCCTTTATGGCTAATATAAGGCAGTTTGGATTGGAGAATTCAGCCCAGTTGCTTAAATCTAGGATATGTTCAATGAGCCATGGTTTGTATTAGTCATGGTTTGTTGCTTAAGACTGCTGTTGCATGGGAGGTAACCAAGTTGTAGTTTTTTCTCCTGTTCCTGGTCTTTCCTGCCTCTGGTGCAAAGCGATGGTTTTAAACTGTCTTAATCTTCGTTCCTGTAAAGCTTAGGCTGGTTATAAGCTTCTGTTGTCCTTTGGACTGGTGGTATAATAATACTGCTAAATGCAAGTCAGTTTTCAACAAAGCACATTGTGATGGCACGCCCGGACCTTTGGGAAAACTATATTGACTGGCTTTACTCGGGGGCTTTCTGATACCTCCTGTTAAGATTAAGACCCTTAGCCGAGAGAGGCACTTTAGTCAAGGTGAAAAGATAACCAAAATGTGTTTACTGAAACAAGATGAATAAAGGGTTAACACCACCTGGGACTATCATAAGGTAACTTAATACAATACAAAAAGAGAATTTGCTGGTTGCAGTCAACTTTCTGGAGTCTTTTCTGCCTCTGATGTAAAGTGATGGTTATAAACTGTCATAATCTTCATTCCTGTAAAGCTTAGGGTGGTTATAAGCTTCTGTTGTCCTTTGAACTGGTGGTATAATAATACTGCTAAATGCAAGTCCAGTTTTCAACAAAGCACATTGTGATGGCACGCCCGAGTCCTTTGGGAAAACTATATTGTCTGGCTTTACTCGGGGGCTTTCTGATACCTTCTGTTAAGATTAAGACCCTTAGCCGACAGAGGCATTTTGTTGTTGTTGTTCATTCGTTCAGTCGTCTCCAACTCTTCGTGACCTCATGGACCAGCCCATGCCAGAGCTCCCTGTCAGCCGTCACCACCCCCAGCTCCTTCAAGGTCACTCCAGTCTCTTCAAGGATGCCATCCATCCATCGTGCCCTTGGTCGGCCCCTCTTCCTTTTACCTTCCACTTTCCCCAGCATAAGGCACTTTAGTCAAGGTGAAAAGATAACCAAAATGTGTTTATACCCGGGACTATCATAAGGTAACTTAATACAATACAATACAAAAAGAGAATTTGCTGGTTGCAGTAAATTTTCTGGAGTCTTTTCTGCCTCTGATGTAAAGCGATGGTTATAAACTGTCTTAATCTTCTTTCCTGTGGAGCTTAGGCTGGTAATAAGCTTCTGTTGTCCTTTGGACTGCTGGTATAATAATACTGCTAAATACAGCAGGTGTTAGGAATGCCATTCCAGACAATATCTAAGCCTCTGTAGCTCTGCTGCAGAAAGAGGAAGAGTCTAAGAGCTCTATGCAGGGAAATGGAATAGATGAACTAAGACTGGCCTCTGAGGGGATTTTAAGCTTCACCCAAAAACTAATACATAGGAAGGTCTCTACACTATTGGGAAAGCCTATAAACAAGGGGAACTGAAGCAAAGGAGAGACAATACTTCACACACATGTGTAGATACAAGCATTATTTTTTAACCATTCTTAATCTGCCTCACACCTCCGCAATTTGGACAAGGGAAGGTTAAGAAAATCATAGCCAAATTAATGTTCCTGTTGCTTCACAGCAGCCTCGTCCCTCCTGAAGCAGAAAGTGATGTGTTGATTTTCATAACCTCATTAAGATCCAAGCAACCCTTCAGCCGATCCAAGGACTGAGCTCTGTTTTAGGTGTGCTCTGCTGCGGAGTCTAGAGCGACGCTCTCCGATTCCCTTCTGCTTGGTTGTAGTCTTCCCAGGAGAGGCATTGTAAATAGTAATTTGGAAGGTTGAGAGCGTTAATCAGCATGACTTACTTGAGCTTAATCACTGGTTGGAAATGAGGCGGCTGAGAAATAGAGCTGTAATTAATTGGAGCTACACCTGACTGTGGGTGCAGGAGAGACGACTGCACAATTACTCACACTCCCATAAGAGTACATCCAACTTCTATGTAAGCCTGGTTGTCATAGATTTGCAAGAAATCCCATCATGAAAGCCAAGCTGGCTTCTTTCCTCATGAAAGCCAGGTTGGCTGCTAGAGGAGCAAAGCAATTTACTATCTTTTTGCCAAGAGCATGGAGGTCTTCACAAGACCAACCGAAGTTACAAAGCAAAGGCAAGGTGGCAACTTTTGCCTCTATTCCAGGTACAGAAGCTATCCGAATAGTTGAATTTTAATTGAATATTGGGGATGTGGTATTGCCCCCCTCCCATAGCTGATGATCCCATAGAAGATGGGCTTGGTAGTACACACAGCACTGTCCTCTAGAACATGCATGGGCTAACTTCGGCCCTACAGGTGTTTTGGACTACAACTCCCACAATTCCTTCAGTACGAGGACAACACCCTTCAGTACATGGACAACATACCCATAACACAGGCATGGGCAAACTTTAGTTCTTCAGGCTTAAGTGGTGATGGGGGAAAGGAAGGGGCCTGAGGCTGTTAGGAATTGTGGGAGTTGGAGTCCAAAACACTTGGAGGGCTGAAGTTTGTTGGAGCATGCAAGGAATCAGTTAATGTGTGTGTGTCCACTGTAAAATAATATGCGTGAAGCGGATTGGTTGGGCAATGGCCAGGGAGCAGGCTGAGCCTGGGACTTTTGGATACTGTTACATTTTTGTTCAGGCTTAAGCTATGCAGGTGGAGAGATAGACAGTTTGAAGAGAGAAGCAGAGAGAGAGAGAGAGTTTGGAGTGTAGTCTTGCTTCATGAGCTGCTGAAGGAATTTATCTACATGGACAGAGAAAGATCATTTTAAATATATGTTGTTCTGGATTTATGAAGAGTAAACTACCTGTTCTTTACTGTTCATCTGCATGGCATATTTTCCTTCTCTGGCAAGGCAGTGTGTGGGCTATTTATTTATCGTGTCATCAGCAACCATACCATTGTATTACATTTCTAACAGAACAAAACAAACAAACAGATTAAAAAAACACAAATTTTGCAAGCTTGGTAGTTGATTAAATGTCCTTTGACCAGTATCTGGCCACTTGGAGTGCCTCTGGTGTTGCCACAAGAAGGTCCTCCATTGTGCATGTGGCAGGGCTCAGGTTGCATTGCAGCAGGTGGTCAGTGGTTTGCTCTTCTCCACACTCGCATGTCTTGGATTCCACTTTGTGGCCCCATTTCTGAAGGTTGGCTCTGCATCGCGTGGTGTCAGAGCGCAGTCTGTTCGGCATCTTCCAAGTCACCCAGTCTTCTGTGTGCCCAGGGGGGAGTCTCTCATCTGGTATTACCCACGGATTGAGGTGCTGGGTTTGAGCCTGCCACTTTTGGACTCTCGCTTGCTGAGGTGTTCCAGCGAGTATCTCTGTAGATCTTAGAAAACTATTTCTTGATTTAAGTCGTTGGTGTGCTAGCTGATACACAAACAAGGGATGAGCTGGAGATGTCACTGCCTTGGTCCTTTCACTATTGGCTGCCACTTCCTGGCGGATGTCAGGTGGTGCAATACCGGCTAAACAGTGTAATTTCTCCAGTGGTGTAGGGCGCAGACACCCTGTGATAATGCGGCATGTCTCATTAAGAGCCACACCCACTGTTTTAGTGTGGTGAGATGTGTTCCACACTGGGCATGCATACTCAGCAGCAGAGTAGCATAGTGCAAGGGCAGATGTCTTCACTGTGTCTGGTTGTGATCCCCAGGTTGTGCCAGTCAGCTTTCGTATGATATTGTTTCTAGCACCCACTTTTTGCTTGATGTTCAGGCAGTGCTTCTTGTAGGTAAGAGCACAGTCCAGTGTGTGGGCTGACCAATCGTGAACTACACATGGTTTATTTTATACATTACGCCACAAAGTTTGCCCATGCCTGCTCTAGTAGAGGGAAACATTAGAGAGAATAAGAAATTGGGGATTATTGTTTCTGCCCTCCAACATTTACCCCATTCTGACCAAGAATAGGGACTGAATTATGTGAAGAATTGTAGGTCTTTATTCTTTGTTCCTCCCATAGCAGATCTAATAAAATATTTCCTGGGTAAGTAACATTTGGGGCTGAATAAATCCCACCAAACTCAGTGGGTCATGGCTTTCTGTAAACATAGAAGCATGATATTTGTAGGGCTCAGATCTGAGATTTCACAGAGAATAGTGGTACATGTGAGAGAGCATTCTACAATTTCTTTTTCTCTCTTTTTCCTTTTACATGTCAAGTGTCTGTACCTTTTGACTCCCAGTTTATGAAAATTATTTTTGGACAGCAAATTACTTAAAGGCAGAGTGGGGAAAGCTGGCTGCAGCCGAGAAGAAAACATTTGTTCTAGTCATCAGTGATGATGACTCCAGGCGAGGATTTTTCGATTATTCAGAGCATGTTGCCCTGAAATGGCTCCACGTGTCATAAAAACATCTCTTGTCAAGGAGCAGACGCAAAGAAAAGCAAATGCAATTCTGTGGAAACATGCCAATCAAAGAAGTTGTTTGCACATTGAGTTTGGAAAGAAATGAACAAGCACCATAAGAATGTGATGCTGAGGCTGTGAGATCCAGGGCCGGCTCTTACACTAGACAGCACTTGCAACTTCCTCCACACCATTCCTAGTGGTCTCTTGCTGGCCAGTCCTCTCTCTTGGAGAAGAAGGTGGCATGTCTCTATCCCAATCTCCTAGCCCAGCTTTTCTCAGCCTGGGAGTCAGGACTCTTGATGGGGGGTCATGAGAGGGTTTCAGAGGGGTCACCAAAGACCATCTGAAAACTATATATTTCTGATGGTGTGCTGGCACGGCAGTGCCAGGAGATTTTAACCTCTTTTTCTTGCACTGCTAGTTTGTATGAATTTATTTAAGCCATGCGTTTTGCATTCAGGTAGCTTCCCCAAGTTGCAGTCATAGGGCCAGCAACCTGGCAATCATCACTCTAGATCGTGCTCTTACCTACAAGAAGCACTGCCTGAACATCAAGCAAAAAGTGGGTGCTAGAAACAATATCATATGAAAGCTGACTGGCACAACCTGGGGATCACAACTAGATACAGTGAAGACATCCGCCCTTGCGCTGTGCTACTCTGCTGCTGAGTATGCATGCCCAGTGTGGAACACATCTCACCACACTAAAACAGTGGATGTGGCTCTTAATGAGACATGCCGCATTATCCCGGGGTGTCTGCGCCCTACACCACTGGAGAAATTACACTGCTTAGCCGGTATTACACCACCTGAAATCCGCCGGGAAGTAGCAGCCAATAGTGAAAAGACCAAGGCAGAGACATCTCCAGCTCATCCTCTATTTGGGTATCAGCCAGCACGTCAATGACTTAAATCTAGAAATAGTTTTCTAAGATCTACAGAGAACACCTCAGCAAGCGAGAGTCCAAAAGTGGCAGGCTCAAATCCAGAACCTCAACCAATGGCTGATACCAAATGAGAGACTCCCCCCTGGGCACACAGAGGACTGGGCGACTTGGAAGGCACTGAACAGACTGCGCTCTGGCACCACGAGATGCAGAGCCAACCTTCAGAAATGGGGCCACAAAGTGGAATCCTCGATATGCGAATGTGGAGGGGAGCAAACCACTGACCACCTGCTGCAATGCACCCTGAGCCCTGCCACATGCACAATGGAGGACCTTCTTACGGCAACGCCAGAAGCACTCCAAGTGGCCAGATACTGGTCAAAGGACATTTAACCAACTACCAAACTCACAAATGTTGTATTTTATATGTTTGTTTGCTTTGTTCTATTAGAAATGTAATATAATTGACTGGTTAATCTGACACGACAAATAAATAAATCATTAGAGTCTTTAGACCCGCCCCTTTTTCCAGGGTTTTGGAGGCAAAGGAGGACTTTTGTTCAGTCTCACTGTTTGAAGCCTAACAGCAGGACGTGTGGAATTCTCTTTCCCACCTGCACAAAGGCTTCACTTCTCGCAGCTTTGCCGGGGGGAGTAAAGGGATAGTCCCACAGCTTTTGCTGGGGAAATACAGCCAGCCTTTGCTGGGGCAACAGGACAGTTCCTACAGCCTTCGTGGAGTAATCTAAAGGACACCGTTCAGCTTGGCAGATCTACAGAAATCTTGTCTGGTAAGGGACCACTCAGGCTAACCATAAAGCAGCTTAGAACCGGGAGTGGGGGCCTCACGCCAGCAAGGTAAAGAAAGATTGCCCAGGGAGGGGTCAGATTTCCCTAAGGAAGAAAGGAACAGTTTACCACCAGTTGCCTGCCCCTTGTTGGCAGATTGAAAAGCTACTGGTTTTCCAAGGTTATAAAGCATTTAATTCATTTGTTTGAAGATTTAAGCCCAAATAAAGAACTTTGAGCCTCAATAGAACTTTGTGTTGGGAAATCTAAGGGGCCCTTCAGCTGAGGCACTCCGGCATCCTGTTGGGCATACAGAAGGCAAGTCCTGTAAACAGACATTATTTCAGGCCGAGTGTGCGACAGCACAGATGGTCTTAGGAACCCGTTTAGCAGAGAAGGCTGAAGATCTCTCCACCTGTCCTTCTCTTCCTTTTTGGAAACAGACAGCGAATCCTCCCACCAAAAGCCCTCCTCTGCTGTGATTGGCCAGCCTCTCAGCAAAGGGGAGGGCTGTTTCTAGAAGCATTCTCTTCTGACGTTTCACCTGCATCTATGGCAGGCATCCTTAGAGACCTCACAACCTCTGAGGATCCCTGCCATAGATGCGAAACATCAGGAGATAATGCTTCTGGAACACGGTCAGACAGGCTGAAAAACCTACAACAATCCAGTACTCATCTTTTTCCACTGCCACCTCTCTGTTTACCTGAGATTCCGGGTTCTTCTATATCCTCTACAATTGCTTATGTGTTACAGGCTGGAGAACCCAGCTTGCCAGATTCAGACAAGGCCATTTTGGACATCCTAGAGCATGACCGCAAAGAGGCACTAGAAGATCGTCAGGAGTTGGTCAACAAGATCTTCAATCTCCAGGAAGAGATCCGACATGCAGAGGACCTGCGAGATAAGGTAAGATAAAGTAAGATTGGGCTGGGCTATAGCACAGCTTGTGAATCACCAGCAATTATAAGATCTACCAACAGAAAGGTTGCCACTTCAAAGCCCCGGGTCGGCTCACTGTTTACCTAAGCAGTTCGAATATAGCTGAGAGAAATTAGGTACTGCTAAAACAAGTGGAGGAGGTATTTTACACCATAAAGAAAAAGAACAGAAAATGCCTGGTGACCAAAAGGAAGGAGGAGATCTTGATGGCTCTTCGTCATAGAGGATGGAGCAACAGCATCCCCCTGTGGCTAAATTCGAGCACAACCTCCAAGGTGCCAAAACCATTTAGGGCTTTATAGGCCAAGACCAGAACTTTGAATTGTGCCTGGTAGCAGACTGGTAGCCAGTGGAGCTGGTGCAACAAGGGAGTTGTATGCTCCCTGAGAGCCAATCCAGTTAGCAACCTGGCTGCCATCCGTTGGACTAGTTGAAGCTTCCGGACAGTCTTCAAAGGCAACCCCATGTAGAGAGCGTTGCAGTAGTCTATACGGGATGTAACAAGACTGTGGACTACCGTGGCCAAGTCAGATTATTTATTTATTTATTTATTTATTTACAGCTTTTATATTTCGCCCTTCTCACCCCGCAGGGGAGTCAGGGCGGATTACAGTGTAGACATATATGGCAAACATTCACTGCCAATTTTTAACATACAAACATAGACAGACATAGACAGAGGCTATTTAACTTTTTCTGGCCGCCAGGGGAGCAGTCGCTTTTCTCATCCATCTGCGACGCTGATGAAGCACTTCCGCATTCCCCGCATGCTTCCCCGCTGGAATGCTTTGCTGGAGTCTTCTTTATGGCCTCATAAATCAGTTAATTTAGCCTCCCCACACTTTAAGGTGGTACCTAATTTTCCTACTTGCAACTGTCTTTCGGGTTGCAAAGGTCAACAACAGGCTGCACACAATTGGTTGGAAATCCACTCCAACCCGGGCTGGCTTCAAACTCATGACCTTTTGGTCAGAGTGATCTTAATGCAGCTGTCACTCAGCCAACTGCGCCACAATCCCGGTGCTATTGGGTTGTTGTAGGTTTTTACGGGCTATATGGCCATGTTCTAGAGGCATTCTCTCCTGACTTTTCGCCTACATCTATGGCAAGCATCCTCAGAGATCATGATTCCCTTCCTTGGGCACCTGTGCCCCATTTTATACTGTGCTGGTCAAAGACCGTAATAAATCATTGATTGATTGATTGAACTGTCTTTCGGGTTGCAAAGGTCGACAACAGGCTACACACAATTGGTTGGAAACCCACTGCAACCTGGGCTGGCTCCGAACTCATGACCTTTTGGTCAGAGTGATCTTAATGCAGCTGACACTCAGCCAGCTGCGCCACAATCCCGGTGCTATTATTATTATTATTATTTTATAATTATTTTTATTTGGAATATGTTGCTCTGCAGAATGGAGCAGAAGGCATTCGACAATGTCAACTGGAACTTCATTCTAGATTTATTGAAGGAAATGGACATAGGCTACCAATATCTGAATGCAATTAATGTCATATATACACAACAACAAGCTACAGTAATAGTAAATGGACAGCAATCAGAAAATATCCCCATCCAGAAAGGCACAAGGCAGGGATGCCCCCTGTCTCCAACACTTTTCATTTTGGCACTAGAAACCTTACTAAGAAGAATATCAACAAACAACGACTTGAAAGGACTAAAAACAAAAAATATATACATTTTAAACCCGTGCTTTTGCAGACGATGTAGTCTGCTTCATAGAAAACCCATTAGAACATATAAATAAATGGCTATTAGAGATAAAAGAATTCGGTGAAGTGGCAGGCCTTAAAATAAATAAAGACAAGACACAAATAATCACGAAAATATTAGCAATGAAAGGAAAATAAAATTACAAGAATTATCAGGAATAAAAAATAGTTCAGAAAACAAAGTATTTAGGAATAATTATAGCGTCAAAAAACTCACACCTGATGAAGAATAATTATGAAAGGAAATGAAGTCATGGGAATATTTAAACCTTTCACTGCTGGGCAGAATTGCCACTGTTAAAATGAGTATATTGCCAGATGTTCTCTATTTATTTCAGACACTACCAGTACTAAGGTCAAAAACCCTAATTAGCAAGTGGCAGAAAGATATATCCAAATTTATCTGGAATTATTATTATTATTATTATTATTAGATGGAAACTGTAAAGTCAGGGAGACACAAAGAACCTTGGATTTTCTCTTGGAGAACAAATAGATGGGTGTGTAGTTCTGTTCTCTTGAGTTGTTCATGGACAAGATCTCACAGTCTTCCTGAAAACCCAAAGATATGCTCCATTTGTCAACAGCAGCCTTAGATAGTTTTTTGGATTCAAGAAATGCAAATATTTTAAATACAATGAGTTGATGTAATTGCCCTTGCATGCATTAATGTGCAATCTCCAGCCACTTTTTATTTATTTATTTATTTACTTACTTACTTTGCTTATATACCGCTGTTCTCAGCCCGGGGGCGGCTCACAGCGGTGTACAACATAAGAAGAACAAAATTCAACACAGCATAAAACAATTCACAGTACAGCATTATACAGAAACATCATCATTACTACAGAAACCATTCATCATCGTCTCATCGTCCAAATCACAATCCAATATCATTTTCCATTGTTCCATTCCTATAGTCATTACCACTCATTGCACTTCTTGTTCGAACGCCTTCTTGAACAACCAAGTCTTTAATTTCCTGCGGAACATCATCAGGGAAGGAGCCAGTCTAATGTCCACGGGAAGGGTGTTCCACAGCCGAGGAGCCACCACCGAGAAGGCCCTATCTCTCGTCCCCGCCAGCCGTGCTTGTGAAGCAGGCGGGATCAAGAGCAGGGCCTCCCCGGAAGATCTCAAAGTCCTGGTGGGCTCGTAGGTCGAGATGCGGTCAGATAGGTATCTTGGGCTGGAACCGTTTAAGGCTTTATAGTCCAACGCCAGCACCTTGAATTGAGCCCGGTAGCAAATCGGCAGCCAGTGGAGCTGGTACAACAAGGGGGTTGTATGCTCCCTGCGTCCCGCTCCTGTTAGTATCATGGCTGCCACACGTTGGACTAATTGAAGCTTCCGGGCCGTCTTCAAAGGCAACCCCACGTAGAGAGCGTTGCAGTAGTCAAAACGGGATGTAACCAGAGCGTGGACTACCGTGGCCAAGTCAGACTTCACAAGGTACGGGCGCAGCTGGCGCACTTTTTGTTATGGAAGGGAAGCATAGTATAGTGATAAGTTACCTTTTCTCCTTACTGACCTTCTCTTCCATTTGTCACCATGAAAGCTAACGGGAACAATCTTCATTCTGCCCAGATAATGTGGTGTTGTGGCAACTCATGACCCCTGGTATGCCATCAGGTAATTCACAACTCTCTACAGTTGTGAGTCCCACAATAATAGACACAATAAACCTAAAGCAGGGATGGAGCAGAATATATGCAAGATATCCCTTGAGCCTCCCCTGTTGTGCTACAACTCCTCTCTGGTTAAGTTGACCTCATACCCAAATCCAGAATGAAGGGGTTCATTCCCATAAGACCTTAAGAATGGATTGATTGGATGACTCATCGTGCCATGCGTCTCCCTCCTGACAACTAAGGCCAAACTCTGAGATGCGGTGATACATCAGTAAGGTTCTCTTCTTTGGCGTGGGCCAGATGTTTATCGATTGCCCTTGATGCACTGTGTTTATTGATTGATTCATTTGTAGTACCTCGAGGAGAAACAGGAGCTGGAGCTGAAATGCTCAACTCTGGGGAAAGACTGTGAAATGTACAAACATCGCATGAACACGGTGATGATCCAGCTGGAAGAAGTGGAGAAAGAGAGAGACCAGGTATCTGGGAAATCACAAAGGGTGCTTGGGCAGGGTGGACAGGAAGGACATGGACAGGGAAGGCATTCTCCTGCTTCAAAGTTTCTTCTTCTCTGAACCAGAGGTGCTGGCAGAGGCGGCCCTAGGTAATTTTCAACAGTAAGCAAACAGTATTTTGCCCCCCCCCCAACCAATTATTGATATATGTTTTCTGTTCGCCGTGGGAGTTCTGTGTGCCATATTTGGTTCAATTCCATCATTGGTGGAGTTCAGAATGCTCTTTGATTGTAGGTGAACTATACATCCCAGTAACTACACTTGCCGCACTTGCTCCCTTGCCTGGCCCGCTTTGGGTCCGGAGGCATGCCTGAAGACCCCGGCGTGTGCACCAAAAGTCACCTCTTCTCCTGACTTTCTCCTCAGCCATTGGGACCAAGAGAGAGAGAGAGAGGTGGAGATGCCCACCTTTCCTGAAGGTAGGCGCAAAAACAAAGGAGGGAGCGGAGGTGGGAGATACCTCCAGCCGGAGGGGTCTCTCTCTCTCTCTCTCTCTCTCTCTTGGTCCCAATGGCTGAAGAGAAAGTCAGGAGAAAAGGCAACTTTTGGTGCGCAAGCTGGGGTCTTCAGTCCGGACCCGAAGCAGGCCATGCGCGGCGGCTCCGCCCCTTGGCCCACCCGCGGATTGGGGAGAGGAGAGGAGGCGGGTGGAGCACCGGGAGAAGCCGGTCATGGGGAAGGGATCGAATGCAGAGAACGATTGAGCGGCGGCTCTGCTTGCGCACCCGGTGGCCAGGTGGAGCAGGAATGAGAGGGGCTAAAGGGCCCGGCCCCTTTGGGAAGAGGATCGCCCGGCAGCGAGGCAAGAAAGCCGAGGCTCCCCCAGACTGCTAGGGCTGTTGTGAGCTGAGGGGGCGCTCCTCAAGTGGTGGTTGAGGGGCATTTACAGAGGCACCTCTGCGCCCCTGGCAAAAAAAGTGTTCTGCGACCGCTTACTTCGCATAATGGACGAGCCGCCCCGCCGCGTTGGATTCATTCTTCTGCCTCTGCTCCGACAGCATCATCCCAAATCCAAATCGGAGCAGGACTG
>NW_026847771.1:102956776-103029976 GCF_025583915.1 Anolis sagrei ordinatus | reverse complement strand
AGCATTTGATGGCTTGGCAGTGCCTGGGGGAATCTTTTGTTGAGAGGTGATTAGATGTGCCTGATTGTTTCTCTCTGTTGTTTTGCTGTTGTAATTTTAGAGTCCTTTGTCCCAGAATATAAACTAAGCATTATTATTATTATTATTATTATTATTATTATTATTATTATTATTATTATTCCATGTATGGTTAAAGTTTTCCTGGCTGGAATCACTGGGTTGTTGCAGGTTTTTAGAGCATGGCCATATAGCCTGAAAAACTTACAACAACCCAATTATTATTCCCTCCCTTTTGACTGGAAAAGAAAACACACTGTCAAGGGAGGGGAAGAGGAGAGAGAAATCTATATAAATAAAAATGTAATGTTCGTTTGTGGTATTCACAGAACTCAAAAACCACTGGGGCAATTGGCACCAAATTTGGACACGATACACCTAACAACCCAATCTATGTCCTTCACTAAAAAAAATGATTTTGTCATTTGGGAGTTGTAGTTGATGGGATTTATAGTTCACCTACAATCAAAGAGCATTCTGAACTCAACCAATGATGGAATTGAATCAAACTTGGCACACAGGACTCCCATGACCAACAGAAAACACTAGAAGGGTTTGGTGGGCATTAATGTTGAGTTTGGGAGTTGAAGTTCACCTACATCCAGAGAACACTGTGGACACAAACAATGATGGATCTGAACCAAACTCTACACCAAAACTCAATATGCCCAAATTGAGTTGGTGGAGTTTGGGGAAAATTGAACACTGGTGGAGTTTGGGGAAAATAGAATCTTGACATGTGGGAGTTGCAGTTGCTGGGATTTATAGTTCCCCTAGAATCACAGAGCATTCTGAACCCCACCAACGATAGAATTGGGCCAAACCTCCCACATAGAACCCCCATGACCATCAGAGTGGGCCGCAGCAACGCGTGGCAGGGGATGGCTAGTATATCATATATATTGCAAGCAATGGCCTCCAGGCTCTACTGTCTGGCCTTGACCCCTTCATAAGCAAAGAGAGGCATTCTCAGCTCAATAAAAGGGCTGACAACTCAGCTTATCTTTGAGTATATGCGGTATATAAAGCATCTCAGGTTCCTTTTCCCTGCTGTAGGTAGTTATGAGTTCGGTTCAATTGGGATTCCCAAATGTCCAGCCAAGTTGGTACCTGGAACATAATATTTTGTTTGGAGAGGAAAGGTTTAACCCTGCGTTTGGAACGAATGGACATCCAGGCTTTGAAGGCACAAACTACAAGAGAGGAGATTCCATCTGAACACGAGGAAGAATTTCCTGACTGTGAGAGCCGTTCAGCAGTGGAACTCTCTGCCCCGGAGTGTGGTGGAGGCTCCCTCTTTGGAAGCTTTTAAACAGAGGCTGGATGGCCATCTGTCAGGGGTGATTTGAATGCAATATTCCTGCTTCTTGGCAGAATGGGGTTGCACTGGATGGCCCATGAGGTCTCTTCCAACTCTTTGATTCTATGATTCTATCTGACTTGCTTTGCTTCCGAAGGCATTCCGTTCACGCGACGAGGCTCAAACGCAGTATTCTCAGTGCCTGGTCGAAAAAGACAAATATCGGAAGCAGATCCGGGAGCTGGAAGAAAGGAATGACGAACTCCGGATCGAAGTGGTTCGAAAGGAGGCCTGCATCATTAATTTGGAGTGCAAGTTGAGGCGCCTCTCCAAGGACAACGGCTACGACCAGGTAGAGTTCGAGAAAAGGATCACACTGTTCTCTCTCTCTCTCTCTCTCTCTCTCTCTCTCTCTCTCTCTCTCTCTTGCTGGGCAAGCTCATTTATACCTGGCATAGGTGGGCCATTGCTGGGATTAATGCACCTGGCAGAGCTCGTCAAAGCTTGACACCTTTCCTTCTGGACTGCCTCGTGACAGTGCCAGCAGCCTCTGCCAACCTTCTCCTCTGGAATTGGCTGGCTTGTCTGGAGGTGACCCTGTAAACAGCTGACTGGGATCCAGGTGGCTGGCCATCATGCAACGTTCCTTGAGTTGAACTGTCATGTCACAGCATTGCTTCCATTCTGGAGGGTGTTGCTGCCCCGTGCAACCCAAGTGGAGAGAGCAATGGGTTCTAGTGACAGGGTGGATGGCACACAGGTGAGTCTGACTGTGGGCTTAGGACGTTGGCATCCGTCCCGGCTGAGGAGCATTGCTTTTGGGTTTAAATGTCCATCTGGCATGCCTTTCGGTGTACAACAAAAAATAGAACTCAGGAGAAATTACCTTTTTGGACTGTCTTTCAGACACACTTAGCCAACATAACCATTTTTTGTGGGTTGTTGTAGGTTTTTCGGGCTATATAGCCATGGTCTAGAGGCACTCTCTCCTGACATTTCGCCTGCATCTATGGCAAGCATCCTCAGAGGTAGTGAGGTCACTACCTCTGAGGATTTATTTATTTGTCGTGTCAGAACAACCAGTCTAACAGAACAAAGCAAACAAACAGAAAAATACACAACTTGTGAGTTTGGTAGCTGGTTAAATGTCCTTTGACCAGTATCTGGCCACTTGGAGTGCTTCCGGTGTTGCTGCAAGAAGGTCCTCCATTGTGCATCGGGCAGGGCTCAGGTTGCATTGCAGCAGGTGGTCAGTGGTTTGTTCTTCTCCACACTCGCATGTCGAGGATTCTACTTTGTGGCCCCATTTCTGAAGGTTGGCTCTGCATCTCGTGGTGCCATTATCACGGGGTGTCTGCGCCCCACACCACTGGAGAAATTACACTGCTTAGCCGGTATTGCACCACCTGGCATCCGCCGGGAAGTAGCAGCCAATAGTGAAAGGACCAAGGCAGAGACATCTCCAGCTCATCCCCTGTTTGGGTATCAGCCAGCACGCCAACGACTTAAATCTAGACATAGTTTTCTAAGATCTACAGAGACACTCGCTGGAACACCTCAGCAAGCGAGAGTCCAAAAGTGGCAGGCTCAAACCCAGCACCTCAACCAATGGCTGATACCAAATGAGAGACTCCCTCCTGGGCACACAGAAGACTGGGCGACTTGGAAGGCATTGAACAGACTGTGCTCTGGCACCTCTGAGGATGCTTGCCATAGATGCAGGCGAAACGTCAGGAGAGAATGCCTCTAGACCATGGCCATATAGCCCATGGCCGGAATCACTGGGTTGTTGTAGGTTTTTTCGGGCTATATAGCCATGGTCTAGAGGCACTCTCTCCTGACATTTCGCCTGCATCTATGGCAAGCATCCTCAGAGGTAGTGAGGTCTGTTGGAACTAGGAAAAGGGTTTATATATCTGTGGAATGACCAGGGTGGGACAAAGGACTCTTGTCTGCTGGAGCTAGGTGTGAATGTTTCAATTGACCACCTTGATTAGCATATAATGGCCTGACAGTGCCTGGAGCAAACTTTTGTTGAGAGGTGATTAGATGTCCTTGTTTGTTTCCTCTCTGTTGTTGTGCTGTTGTAATTTTAGAGTTTTTTAATACTGGTAGCCAGATTTTGTTCATTTTCATGGTTTCCTCCTTTCTGTTGAAATTGTCCATTTTTTTTCCTCCCAAGCTGTGACTAAAATAATACTGTGTGAATACAGTAAATATATATTGCAATCCAATATAGTGGCACAGTGGGTTAAAGCGACCTAGCAACCTAGCAGTTTGAAAACATGCAAATGCGAGTAGATGAATAGGTACTGCTTCATTGGGAAGGTAACAGTGCCCCATGCAGTCATGCTGGCCACACGACCTTGGAGGTGTCTTGGCTTTGAAACAGAGGCAGGATGGTCCTCTGTTGGGGTTGCTTTGAATGTGATTTTCCTGCTTCTTGGCAGAATGGGGTTGGACTGGATGGCCCACAAGGCCTCTTCCAAGTCAATTTTTTTTTTGGTCGTGTCAGGAACGACTTGAGAAACTGCAAGTCGCTTCTGGTGTGAGTGAATTGGCCATCTGCAAGGACGTTGCCCAGGGGACGCCCGGATGATTTGATGTTTTTATCATCCTTGTGGGAGGCTTCTCTCATGTCCCCACATGAGGAACTGGAGTCAATAGAGGGAGCTCATCCGCCTCTCCCCGGATTCAATTCCAACTCAATGATTCTATGCTGAAGTAAACAGTAAGCTGAGCTCACAGTCGGGAGCTCATGCCAATCTGGGGCTTCGAACTGGCAACTTTTTGGTCAGTAGATCTTATCATTGCTGGTGATTTGTCAGCTGTGCTAAAGTCTGGCCCTTGGAGGTGTCTATGAACAAAGCCGGCTCTTTGGCTTAGAAATGGAGGTGAGCACCACCCCCCGAGTCAGACACGACTGGACTTAATGTCAGGGGAAAACCTTTACCTTTAGCTATATTGCAATCCTCAGAATAACTGAATAGACTACTGCAACATGCTCTACGTGGGGCTGCCTTTGAAGACTGTTCGGAAGCTTCAAATAGTCTAATGGACAGCAGTTCGATCTTTAAGTCCTCATATCGTATCAGCTTTTCCAGTTGTTTCTCTTCAATTCTGCTGTCGCCTGGGATTGCAACATTGATGATCCGCACTCTGTTTTTTAACATGATTGTGAGGTCAGGAGTATTGTGCTCTAAAACTCTTGTCTGTCTGAATTTAGAAGTCCCAGAGGAGTTTGACGTGTTCATTCTCTGTAACCTTTTCAGGCTTGCGATCCCATCAGTTCTTTGTTGCAGGCAAATGGTGTTTGTGGCACAAGTTCCAATGAATCATCTGAGCAACGGTGTTGTGCCTCTGCTTGTAGCCTGTCTGCACGATCTTCTTGCAGCAGCTGAGGATGGGATCTATTGTTTCATCTACTTCCTTGCAGAGTCTACAATTGGGATCTGTCATTGACTTTTCAATTCTGTCTTTGATGGCATTGGCTCTAATGGCTAGTTCAATTTCTGAGCCACAGCCATGTTTTTTCTTTGTCAATAATTAAATTATTATTATTATTATTATTATTATTATTATTATTATTATTATTATTATTCCAAGCCCCTTAAAGCTGATCTTCCAATGAGCTAATACTAGCAAAGTTCTCATTGAAGCAAATCCAAGATGATAATTCTGAAACTGTGGTCAATGAACTTTTGGAAAGTATAGCATTAGGAGGTAACATTCATTGGATGTCTTCTTGCTCTTTCTTCCAGAGCTTACCAAGAAACCTGCCCCTCACTGTGATTTCTCAGACTTTGGAGTCCCAAGGCCCCAAAACCAACGGCCAGGAGGCAGATGATTCCTCTACTTCAGAGGAATCTCCAGAAGACAGCAAGTTCTTCCACTCAGAGCAGCCCCGATTCAGAAGGATGAACTTGAAAGGCATCCAGGTACTGTCCAATCTGAGATGAGATTGCTGGAGTCAGGATGCGTGTCAGGAGCAACTTGAGAAACTGCAAGTTGCTTCTGGTGTCAGAGAATTGGCTGTCTGTACCTATTTTGCGACATTGAATGTTTGCTTTTTTATGTGTATCTGATCACCACTGGGACTACCTTTACTGGCTTGTGCCAGTCTTTCCAGTTTGGTATTATTATTATTATTATTATTATTATTATTATTATTATTTGAAACACAACAAGATTTTTTTTTTTGTCGTGTCAGGAGCAACTGCTCCTGTTGTGAGAGAATTGGCCGTCTGCAAGGACGTTGCCCAGGGGATGCC
Source organism: Anolis sagrei ordinatus (assembly GCF_025583915.1). Taxonomy (NCBI): domain Eukaryota; kingdom Metazoa; phylum Chordata; class Lepidosauria; order Squamata; family Anolidae; genus Anolis; species Anolis sagrei. Next base: position 103,024,348 of record NW_026847771.1, on the reverse strand, counting down.
TGGATGATTTTTGATGTTTTATCATCCTTGTGGGAGGCTTCTCTCCCACAAGATGAGTCCACAGCAAACAAGATCACTCTGATGGCTGTTGTATTGGATCACACGTTGGACACTTCCCAAGTATCTAGGACTGTGTGATGTTTTGGTGAATCATGCGTGCACATCCCAATAAGGTGGCCTTCTGCAACTGGCAGATGGTAATTTTGTCAGCGCCGATTGTTTTTAAGTGCAGGCCAAGGTATTTAGGCACTGCACCCAGTGTGCCGATCACCACTGGGACCACCTTGACTAGCTTGTGCCAGAGTCTTTGCAGTTCGATGTTTAAATCCTCATATCGTGTCAGCTTTTCCAGTTGTTTCTCTTCAGTCCTGCTGTCGCCTGGGATTGCAACATCGACGATCCATACTGTGTTTTTTAACACAATTGTGAGATCAGGAGTCTTGTGCTCCCAAACTCTGTTAGTCTGAATTCGGAAGTCCCAGAGTAGCTTGACATGTTCATTCTCTGTAACTTTTTCAGGCTTGTGATCCCACTAGTTCTTTGTCACAGTCAGATGGTATTTGTGGTACAAGTTCCAATGAATCATCTGAGCAATGGTGTTGTGCCTCTGCTTGTAGTCTGTCTGCGTGATCTTCTTGCAGCAGCTGAGGATTGTGCCAGAGTCTTTGCAGTTCGATCTTTACATCCACATATCATGTCAGCTTTCCCAGTTGTTTCTCTTCAATCCTGCTGTCGCCTGGGATTATTGTTGTTGTTATTATTGTTATTATTATTATTATTATTATTATTATTATTCTACTGACACAAAATAATAATAATAATAATAATAATAATAATAATAATAATAATAATAATAATAATAATAATAATGTTCGTTTGTGGGATTAACATAACTCAAAAACCATGGGACAAATTGACACCAAATTTGGACACAATACACCTATCAGGCCAATGAGTGACCATCACTCATAAAAACATCAAAAATGCAGCAGAAGAGATTTTAAAAGCCAAAAAACAAAAATTACATTACAACACATGCACAAAACCATACACACACATATACACACAAACAAATGTATACACAAATATACACACACACATATAAACTCACAAAACACATATACACAGACTGGGCCACAGCAATGCGTGGCGGGGGACAGCTAGCAATAATAATAATAATAATAATCCCAGGTAACAGCAGGATTGAAGAGAAACAACTGGGAAAGCTGACATGATATGAGGATTTAAAGATTGAATATTTATTATTATTATTATTATTATTATTATTATTATTATTATTAGTGCTGGTACGGCTGTACCAGGAGCTCCAACTTCTTTTCCTTTCTTGAGTGTTTGCATGTATTCCAAAGTTCCATACATTTTGCAATAAGGTGGCTTCCCTTCGTTTGCAAGCATAGGGCCAATGACCCATCAATTATCATTACGTTCTTTAGTTCAGCCCCTTTTTCTGGGTTAAGGAGGGAAAAAGGGGACCTCTAGTTCAGTTCATACAGAGAAGCCTTTCGCACAGGACGTGAATCAGTTCCACCTGTAGAAAGCTTCGTCTTTTTCAGCTTTGCTGGGGGGATCCAGTCCCACAGTTCTACAGAGAACTACAGCATAGCCTTTGTTGGGGAATTTAGTTCCACAACTCTACAGCCAGCTCTTTGCTGGAGAAATACAGCTCCACGGTTTTACAGCCAGACTTCGCTGGGAAACAAAGGACTTCTTTCCTCTTGGAAATCTACACAGAGACTTTGGCTTGGTAAGGACCTCTCACGGCAGCCATAACGCAAATTGGAACCGGGTGTAGGGGCCCCACTCCAGCAAAGCCTAAATATAGATTGCCCAAGGAGGGATCAAGGATTTCCCTTGTAGAAGGAAGAAACAGCTTATGAAGAAAGTTGCCTGTCCCTTGTGGACAATATTTAAGCAAGCCACCAGTTGATTCAAAACCTTGAAGTATTTGTTTGATTTATTGAAGATTTAAGTAACAATAAAAACTTTGTTGAACTTTCTACGTCTTTAAAAGAACTTTGTGTGGGGAAATCCGAAGGGCCTCTCAGCCGAGGCACCCCCGGCGTCCCGTTAGACATTCAGAAAACATGTCCTGTCTACAGACTCTTTCACAGACCCAGCGTGTGACAGTGAAGTCAATACGGACTTTTGGAGGGTCTCCCCAGTAAGAGAGACCCCTAGGACCGCACCAAAGAGGGTCTGTGACCTTGGCGAGCTGTCCGAGAAGCCTGATTTCAGCAATTTGATTAAAATTAAAAATTGAAATGAGACTCTTGCTAAGGCGAAGAAGTGGCACCGAGGTTTATTGAGCGATTTAGCTGAGTCAGATGCAATTGCGGGGATAGCTCACCCACAAGCATGCCGGTACAAAGTTTGCAAGCATTTTTATAGACAGAACACATACAGAGATTTCAAATTTCCCGCCCGCCCTTCCCCGCCCGGCTTGTTGGTGATTGGCTGGTGGCGTGTTTTGGGGGGGAGGGGGTGTTCGGCTTCAACAGCACATTATTATTATCCCCCCCCCCCCCAAAGTGCTTCCTTGAGCCCTAATTCCATGGCCAATTGGCCATAATTGGGCAACTCTAAATTCCTTCATTACAAAGAGAGTATTTTCTTTCTCTCTCTCTCTTGTTAAGTAATCTTAGTAATTTTGTCACATTGGTTCCCCCCTCCCCTTCTGCATCCTGAAGTTGTTCCATCCCCTTCTGTTTGTGTAAATACAACTCCTGTTATTATTTCAAAATACGGGGATTTCGGTGTATAGGATATCTGTCATCCTGTGCCACCTTCTCCGTTTCCTCCAAGGGAGGCACATGGAGCCCCTGCTTGGTGTTGGGAATGTGTGGGCGGTGTTTCTTCTGGGGGAACGCTAACACATGTCCCGAGTTCATTTTGATTTCTCTCCTCTTTCAGCTGCCAAGAATAAGATCCCCCGTCAGTGTGAGCAAGGCATCAGATTTTCAAGGTCAGCGAAAAAAAGCCCACGTCCCTGTCGCCTTCGTCTTCCTCTTAATGCTCAAGCTGTTTAGCTTGTTCTCGTCAATGTTACCAGGCGGGGAAGCATAAAAATAGTTTCCCAAAAGACGCTTGCAAATATAGTTAAGTTTCCCTTGAAATCAGAGCTTGAGGAAGTGGGTTTCTGGACTGGGATGCTCAAAATCCCCCATCCAGCGTGGCAAGGGCGCACTTTAGTCCCAGAGGTCAGCTTGAAATAAGGAGGCATTTGAACCAAGACTCCTTCCCATCTCTCCAGATCGGGACTCTTCTCATATCAGATTGCTCTGGTTCTGAGTCCAAATCGATCCAAGAGCCAAAGCCTTTGAGACTTCTGTGTAAAGAGACTCTTACCACCAGTCCCAGCAGAGAGTGGGATAAGCAGAAACCGAGAGAGCATTTTGAAGCAAATTAATTGCCATCTGTCTCCTGGTGCTCAGGTGGCAGATGTGATTAAGCAAAGAATTCCTTATCGCATCTTCAAAATGACTTGTTGGATTTGTGTTGATCGTTGGGTTTGGGGAAATCATTCACTCAAGAGCAGGATTTGAAATAATAATTACATACTTCTGATAAGATATATTGCCGAAGGCTTTCATAGACGGAATCACTGGGTTGCTGTGAGTTTTTCAGACTGTTTGGCACATGTTCCAGAAGCATTCTCTCCTGACGTTTCACCCACATCTACGGCAGGCATCCTCAGAGGTTGTGAGGTCTGTTGGAAACTAGGCAAGAGAAAGAACTCTTGTCTGCTTGAGGTATGTGTGAATATTGCAATTGGCCACCTTGATTAGCATTATGTCGTGCTGTTTACTTTGTATGTTTTGGTGATGTTGTTTGGAAACCGCCCTGACAGAGCAGTATAAAGATTATTATTATTATTATTATTATTATTATTATTATTATTATTATTATTATTCTGACACAAAAGCACAGTATGTCACTGCAAATGAGATCTCTATGCTGGATTTCGTATCACAAAATCACAAGCTGAACACTTCCCAAGCGTCTAGGACTGTGTGATGTATTTTCGAATGATGCGCACAGATCCAAGTAAGGTGGCCTTTTGCAGTTGACAGATCGTGATTTTATCGATGTTTATTGTTTTCCAATGCTGGCTGAAATCTTTTATTAATAATAATAATAATAACAACAATTGTTATTATTGAATGGTCTTGCAGCTTCAAAGCCCGGCTGCTTCCTGCCTGGGGGAATCCTTTGTTGGGAGGTGCTAGCTGTGAAATAATGTCCAGGGTGGGATAAAGAACTCTTGTCTGCTTGAGGCAAGTGTAAACATTGCAGTTGACCACAATTAGCATTCAATGGCCTGTACTTTCAAGGCCTAACTGGTTGCTGCCTGGGGGGATCCTTTGTTGGGAGGTGTTAGCTGGCCCTGATTGATTCTTGTCTGGAATCCCTCTGCTTTTTGAGTCTTGCTCTTTATCTACCGTTCTGATTTTAGAGGGTTTTTTAATATCTGTGGAATAATGTCCAGGGTGGGATAAAGAACTCTTGTCTGCTTGAGGCAAGTGTAAACATTGCAATTGACCATGTTGCTTAGCATTCAATGGCCTGCAGTTTCAAAGCCTGGCTGCTTCCTGCCTGGGTGAATCCTTTGTTGGAAGGTGTTAGCTCGTCCTGATTGTTTCCTGTCTGGAATTCCCCTGTTCTTTGAGTCTTGTTCTTTATTTACTGTCCTGAGTTTTTTTTAATACTGGTAGCCAGTTTGTATTCATTTTCATGGTTTTCTCCTTTCTGTTGAAATTGTCCACATGCTTGTGGATCTCAACGGCTTCTCTATGTAGTCTGACATGGTGGTTGTGAGAGTGGTCCAGCATTTCTGTGTTCTCCAATAATAAGCTGTGTCCATGTTGGTTCATCACATTATCCGCTATGGCTGACTTCTCTGTTTGAATTAGTCTGTAGTGCCTTTCATGTTCCTTGATTTGTGTTTGGGTGCGATGTTTGGTGGTCCCTATGTAGAATTGTCCACAACTGCATGGCATCCGGGCAAATAACACCTCCCAACAAAGGATCCCCCCAGGCAGCAACCAGCCAGGCTTTGAAACTGCAGGCCATTAAATCAGAGGCGGCCCTAGGTAATTTTCAACAGTAAGCAAACAGTATTTTGCCCCCCCCCCCCAACCAATCACTGATATGTATTTTCTGTTCATCATGGGAGTTCTGTGTGCCATATTTGGTTCAATTCCATCATTGGTGGAGTTCAGAATGCTCTTTGATTGTAGGTGAACTATACATCCCAGTAACTACAACTCGCATATGTCAAGGTCAAAATCAACAATACTGCAAATGCTTACTTTGCGTAATGGGTTGAGCCACCCCTGCATTCAATGCTAATCAATTATTATACAATTATATTCAATATTATAATTATAATTATATATTTACATTACATGTAATATTACTAAAAATATTACTATATAATGGTATAGTGCAATATAGTAATATATACTGATATTGTACTATGTTATTAATATAATATATTGTATGAAAATATATATTGTAAGCCGCTCTGAGTCCCCTTCGGGGTGAGAAGGGCGGCATATAAATGCCGTAAATAAATAATAAATAATAAATAAATAATCAAGGTGGCCAATTGCAACATTCACACGTACCTCAAGCAGACAAGAGTTCTTTCTCCCACCCTGGACATTATTCCACAGATATATAAACCTCACTTATTTACTTTCCAACAGACCTCACAACCTCTGAGGATGCCTGCCATAGATGTGGGTGAAACGTCAGGAGAGAATGCTTCTGGAACATAGCCATACAGCCTGGAAAACTCACAGCAACTTTATGCTCTCTAAGGTTTGCCCATTGCTTCTCCAAATTGGCCTTGCTCCATGTGTTTTGGACTCCACTTCCAATCATTCTTAGTCAATGGTTAGAGCCATTGGGAGCTGTAGTCCTAAAGAGAGTGATTTGGTTCCAATTTTCAAAGGTAGTTGTTGTGACCTGGTTTTGATTTGCTTTTGAAACAAAGAGAAATGAGTCAGGTAGGATCAGAAAGCAAAAAAGAACGCCTTGGGTCAGGGAAGAGATAGAAATAGATGGCATCATGGGAGACGGGGAGGGAAGTGCACACCAACCCAAAGCAATAATCGCATGTGTTAGGAATCTTGTTTGCACACCATTATTTCCACCGAAGCAAACCCTAATGCCAATATCTCAGGTATCTTTCATCCCTCCTGACTCCATCCTTTTCTGTCATTTGTGAGCTCAGCGGTCCGAGGACATGACGATGACCGATGTGACACCAGCAGCAGCCACGCCGACACCAATTCCTCTAATCCTGTTTCCATCAGCAACTCAGTGGGCAGCTGCAAAGTTGGCAAAATTGTAAGGAACTGGTGGGGCATCCCATGCATGACCTTCCCGGTGGGATAAGGCTACGGGACCAGGGAGGGAATTTGAGTCCATTCTGATCTCCATATTGGCAATTCCTATTGCTGCAAACTGCAAGGATTTGTCAATCTGTAACTTAAAGCCTTAAAAAATGCCTTCCTTTATTCAAGTTATGGATCTTATCACTTAAAGCAGTGTTTCTGAACCTGGGGGTCGGGACCCCTGGGGGGGTTGCCAGGGGGTTTCAGAGGGGTCACCAAAGACCATCAGAAAACATACATTTCTGATGGTCTTAGGAACCCCTTTGGCAGAGAAGGCTGAAGATCTCTCCGCCTGTCGTTCCCTTCCGTTTTGTAAACAGACGGTCAATCTTCCCACCAAAAGCCATCTCCTGCTGTGATTGGCCAGCCCCTCAGACAAGGGGAGGGTTGTTTCTGAGACTCCAAGTGGGGAAGGGAGAACAGGTGTGCTTGGCGCATGGCAGTGTGGTACACATGTGCTGGTGAGGGGGAGCATGCAAAGCTGGAGGGAGTTTTACACCAGCAAGTCCATTCAAGGCATGAGGGTTCTGTGTCGGAAGTTTGGCCCAATTCTGTCATTGGTGGAGTTCAGAATTCTCTTTGAGTTCACAGTGTTCTCTGGATGTAGGTGAACTACGACTCAAAAAAATCAAGGTCAATGCCCACCGAACCATTCCAGTATTTTCTGTTGGTCATGGGGGTTCTGTGCAGGAAGTTTGGCCCAATTCAGTCATTGGTGTAGTTCAGAATTCTCTTTGATTAAAAGGGAACTATAAATCCCAGCAACTATAACTCCCAAATGTCAAGGTCTATTTTTCCCAAACTCCACCAGTATTCAAATTCGGGCATTTTAAGTATTTGTGCCAAGTTTGGTCCAGATACATCATTGTTTGAGTCCACAGTGCTCTCTGGATATAGGTGAACTACAACTCGAAAATTCAAGGTCAATGCCCACCAAACCCTTCTAGTATTTTCTGTTGGTCATAGGAGTTCTATGTGCCAAGTTTGGTTCAATTCCATCGTTGGTAGAGTTCAGAATGCTCTTTGATTGTAGGTGAACTATAAATCCCAGCAACTACAACTCCCAAATGTCAAGGTCTATTTCTCCCGAAGTCCACTAGTGTACATATTTTGGCATATTGAATATTTGGGCAAATTGAATATTTGTGCCAAGTTTGGTCCAGATCCATCATTGAGTCTGGATGGAGGTGAATGCCCACCAAACTCTTCCAGTATTTTCTGTTGGTCATGGGAGTTCCGTGGGCCAAGTTTGCTCACACTTGGGCATATTGAGTATTTGTGCCAAGTTTGGTCCAGAGCCATCATTGTTTGAGTCCACAGTGCTCTCTGGATGTAGGTGAACTACAACTCCAAAACTCAAGGTCAATGCCCACAAAACCCTTCCAGTATTTTCTGTTGGTCATGGGCTCTCTTTGGATGTAGGTGAACTACAACTTCCCCAACTCAAGGTGAATTTTCCCCAAAGACCTCCAGTATTTTTTTTTGCTGGTCATGGGGGCTCTATGTGCCAAGTTTGGTGCAATTCCATCGCTGGTGGAGTTCAGAATACTCTTTGATTGTAAGAGAACTACAAATCCCAGGAACTACAACTCCCAAAGTACAGAAACAATCCCACCCTCAACCCCACCAGTATTCAAATGTGGGCGGATCGGGTATTTGTACCAAATTTTGTCCAGTGAATGAAAATACCTGCATATCAGGTGTTTACATGACAATTCATAACAGCAGCAAAGCTATGAAGTCACAACGAAAATAATGTTATGGTTGGGGGTCACCACAACATGAGGAACTGTATTCAGGGGTTGCGGCATTAGGAAGTTTGAGAAACAATTGGAATAAGTTTTTCCTGACTTCCAGCATCTGCTCCCAGAAGCACTTGCTTCTTGCTGTCAACAATAGTGCCGGCCCTTGCTTCAGCCCTATCTGCTCTATTTTTATACGTACTCACTTCTCAATGACTATTGTTAGCTGTTTCCATTGGGAGCAAGTTCCGTGTTGCAATGACAATCCTAGGAAGAATAATGTATGCTCCCATCAGACAATGCTTTTCATTTCCAGGGGCCAGCATCTCTTGCAATCTCCCAGCCAGGTGTTTCTGTGTCCTTCCGAGGGCCTTTCGTTCACACTCCGCAAGATCATTCCCTCTGTAACTCACGCCGCCCGCTGTGCTCGCGATCACATTGCTGGGTAATAGGATGTCTACCTTGTGAGATTATGGGAATGCATCCAGCCAGGGGAGAAAATGGATCGGCTGGCAATTGCCGAAACCTTGTGTCCCCTCCCCTCTTTGCTTTGGCTTATGGATTGCAAAAACACAAGGAACTGTAAAGAAAAGAATGCAAAAAGGAATGATATCTGATTGCAAGGCAACAAGCAAGGGAAGGTCTCCTCTCCTTCTTTCCTGCAAATAAATAAACTTCATGGCAAGCCAGCAACCATCTTTTAAGTCAGTGTTTCTCAACCTTTCTAATGCCGTGACCCCTTAATGTAGCATTTTTCTGAATGAAGCAGAGCGTGTTTGAGGACCGGGACATCCGTAGGGAGACCAAGGTGCTTGTCTATAAAGCTATTGTCCTCCCAACCCTGCTATATGCCTGTGAGACGTGGACTGTCTACAGACATCACATGCAACTCCTGGAACGATTCCATCAGCGCTGCCTCTGGAAAATCCTGCAAATCTCTTGGGAAGACAGGTGGACAAACGTCAGCGTGCAGGAATAAGCAAAGACCACCAGCATTGAAGCAATGGTCCTCCACTATCAACTCTGCTGGACCGGCCACATTGTCCGGATGCCCGACCACCATCTCCCAAAGCAGTTGCTCTACTCCGAACTCAAGAAAGGAAAACAGAATGTTGGTGGACAGGAAAAAAGATTTAAAGATGGGCTCAAAGCCAACCTTAAAAACTCTGGCATAGACACTGAGAATTGGGAAGCCCTGGCCCTTGAGCACTCCAGCTGGAGGTCAGCTGTGACCAGCAGTGCTGCAGAATGGAGGGTGAAAGAGAGAAACGTGCCAAGAGTTAGGCGCGTCAAGCCAACCACGACCGAGACCACCTCCCACCTGGAAACCAATGTCCTCCCTGTGGGAGAAGATGCAGGTCAAGAATAGGGCTCCACAGCCACCTACGAACCCACCCCCAGGACACCGAACTTGGAGGACCATCATCCTCGGACTACGAGGTGTCGCCTAAGTAAGTACAGTTCCTCATGTTGTGGTGACCCCCCAAACATAAAATTCTTTTCGTTGCTACTTCATAACTGTAATTTTGCTACTGTTGTGAATTGTAACGTAAATATCTGATATGCATTATTTTCATTCACTGGACCAAATTTGGCACAAATATCCTATACGCCCAAATTTGAATACTGGTCGGGTTGGGGGTGGGATTGATTTTGTTATTTGGGAGTTGTAGTTGCTGGGATTTATAGTTCACCTACAATCAAAGAGCATTCTGAACTCCACCACCGATGGAAATGAAACAAACTTGGCACATACAACTCCCCTGACCAAGAGAAAATACTGGAAGGGTTTGGTGGGCATTGACATTGGGTTCGGGAGTTGTAGTTCACCTACATCCAGAGAACACTGTTGACTCAAATCAAACCAAATGCTTTATTTCAGTCATAGACCAGCACAGGAATTTATTTATTTATTGTTGTGTCAGGAGCGACTTGAGAAACTGCAAGTCACTTCTGGTGTGAGAGAATTGGCCGTCTGCAAGGACGTTGACCAGGGGATGCCTGGATGATTTGATGTTTTTATCATCCTTGTGAGAGGCTTCTCTCATGTCCCCGCATGAGGAGCTGGAGTTGATAGAGGGAGCTCATCCGCCTCTCCCTGGATTCGAACCTGTGACCTGTCGGTCTTCAGTCCTGCCGGCACAGGGGTCTAATCCACTGCACCACCGGGGGCTCAGCACAGGAAATAAAGGTCATAGTTTCATACGAACTTGGTACATTTAGTACATTTAAAATGTAAATATAAATACTGAAGCACAAGAGGGGGTGAGGGAGAGGAAGGGGAAACAGGGTAAAAACATACAATACACAAGTATATCAGCAAATTATAGAATCAAGGGAGATGATTACTGGATACACAATTAACTTTTGGGACCAGTCATCCCCACTGTGGACTCAAACAATGGTGAATCTGGACCAAATCTGGCATGAATACTCAATATGCCCAAATGTAAACACTGGTAGAATTTGTGGAAAATAGACCTTGACATTTGGGAGTTGTATGTGCTGGGATTGATAGTTCACCTACAACCAGAGCATTCTAAAACCCACCAATGATATAATTGGGCCAAATTTCCCACACAGAAAGAACTTGCTGGTGCGAGCCTCCCTGTAGCCTCGCACGCTCTCCCTTGCCCACACACGCACACCACGCTGCCATGTGCTGAGCACACCTGCTCTCCCCTCTCACCACTTGTAGTCTCAGAAACAGCCCTCCCCTTGACTGAGAGGCCGGCCAATCACAGCAGAGAAGGGCTTTTGATTGGAGGATTCGCTGTCTGTTTCCAAAAAGGAAGAGAAGGATAGGTGGGGTGATGTTCAGCCTTTTCTGCCAAAGGGGTTCCTAAGACCATCAGAATCATAGAATCAAAGAGTTGGAAGAGACCTCATGGGCCATCCAGTCCAACCCCCTGCCAAGAAGCAGGAATATTGCATTAAAATCACCCCTGACAGATGGCCATCCAGCCTCTGTTTAAAAGCTTCCAAAGAAGGAGCCTCCACCACACTCCAGGCAGAGCGTTCCACTGCTGAACGGCTCTCACAGTCAGGAAGTTCTTCCTCATGTTCAGATGGAATCTCCTTTCTTGTAGTTTGAAGCCATTGTTCTCTTTCCTAGTCTCCAGGGAAGCAGAAAACAAGCTTGCTCCCTCCTCCCTGTGGCTTCCTCTCACTTATTTATACATGGGTATCATGTCTCCTCTCAGCCTTCTCTTCTTCAGGCTAAACATGCCCAGCTCCTTAAGCCGCTCCTCATAGGGCTTGTTCTCCAGACCCTTGATCATTTTAGTTGCCCTCCTCTGGACACATTCCAGCTTGTCAATATCTCTCTTGAATTGTGATGCCCAGAATTGGACACAATATTCCAGGTGTGGTCTAACCAAAGCGGAATAGAGGGGTAGCATTACTTCCCTAGATCTAGACACTATGCTCCTATTGATGCAGGCCAAAATCCCATTGGCTTTTTTTTTGCCGCCACATCACATTGTTGGCTCATGTTTAACTTGTTGTCCATAGAGGACTCCAAGATCTTTTTCACACGTACTGCTCTCGAGCCAGGCATTGTCCCCCATTCTGTATCTTTGCATTTCGTTTTTCCTGCCTAAGTGGAGTATCTTGCATTTGTCCCCATTGAACTTCATTTTGTTAGTTTTGGTCAGAAATATATGTTTTATTATGGTCTTTGGCGACCCCTCTGAAACCTCCTCACGACCCTCCCAGGGGTCCCGACCCCCAGGTTGAGAAATGCTGCCTCATGCTATCAAACTAGAGCTTCCCCAAGCAGTCCTTGGTGGATCTGCACCATCCTCCGAAGCAGGCTCAAGTGTTTAGTTCTACTTATTGAAGCCCCTCTTACCTTGAAAGCTTTTTACCTTTCTCTTTCTTTTATAATAGTGCTGTACATTGCTGTTTTATTTTACAGTATGTTTTGCTGTATGGTGTTTTGCAGAAGGTGGAAAGGTCTGGCATTGGCATACCAGATAAATCAATAGAAATAGAATAACCACCTCTGTGCTCTGGGCAGAAGAAAACATAAAATTGACTTCAGGGGATTGAACATCAGGGTGGAGGAGCAACTCATTAGCCATTATGTAAATCATAGCTTTGGGTTGAGCAAGCTGTCAGAAACTTTGGAAGAGACGTCCAGCCAGACGCATACTGATATTATTGGCAAGGCATCAAAGCAAGTAGATATTGGTCTGCGGAGTCGAAGCACTCACTCCTTGTGCTTGGATTCTTTAGGAAGCTGCCTTGCAGGGCCGTCTCTACCGTTGGCAGATTGAGATGTCTACCTCTGGTCTGGGAAAGGCTGCATATTGACAGTCATACATTCATAATTGGATGTGAATGTTAGGGAGAGATGCTTGAGACATCTAACTTGCCTGGTTTTGGTGTGAGGCATCTTAACTTGTGGATTTAGGCAGCACATTTGCTGGTGAGCACTATTTGCGTGTCATGCAGCAAAATGTCTAGGAATAGCTCTGACATTTTGACATTTTACACCAGTTTCCATTTGAATAATTTCCATTCTGGTGACCAAGCTTATAGAACGGGGTGGAGGGGAGGGTAACATATGAGAACAAGGTTGCAGGTAAAGCTTATCAGATTTTTTAATGTTACCTTGTTTGTTGTGAGCAGATACATGTGGCTACAGTTGGGTGGGCTAGAATTGAACCTGTCTTTTCCCAGCATTATTATGTTGTTGTTTACTATAGATATCCTGATGCAATGCCACACCGAAAGGTTGTGCTTCTCTAGTCCTCCTTTGCCAGCATCCCAGTCCTGGTGCTGAGGGAAAAAGAAAAAGGGAGGCTGGGCAGACCTGTTTATTTATCATGTCAGAAGTGAATTGAGAATACAGATATAATGTACAGAGAAATCTATATAAATAAAAATGTAATGTTCGTTTGTGGGATTAGCAGAACTCAAATACCAGTGGGCGAATTGACACCAAATTTGGACACAAGACAACTAACAACCCAATGTATGTCCTTCACTCAAAAAAATTGATTTTGTCATTTGGGAGTTGTAGTTGCTGGGATTTATAGTTCACCCACAATCAAAGAGTATTCTAAACTCCACCATCGATGGAATTGAACCAAACAAGGCACATAGGACTCCCATGACCAGCAGAAAATACTGGAAGGTTTTGGTGGCATTGACCTTGAGTCTGGGAGTTTTAGTTCCCCTACATCCAGAGAGCACTGTGGACTCAAACAATGAAGGATCTGGACCAAACTTGGCACAAATTTTCCATATGTCCAAATATGAACACAGATTGAGTTTGGGGGAAATAGACCTTGACATTTGGGATTTGTAGTTACTGGGATTTATAGTTCACCTACAATCAAAGAGCATTCTGAACCCCACAACCGACAGAATTGGGGCAAATTTTCCACACAGAACCCCCATGACCAACAGAAAATACTTAAGGCCATCCAGTCCAACTCTCTTCACCAGGGCAAGAAAATGTAATCAAAGCCCTCCTGACAAAGAGCCATCCAGCCATGGATATAGATAGATATATATGATTCACACACACACACAGATATAATATCATAGATTTGAAAGGGACCCCTAAAGAAGGACAATTATATGTTGCATGTTCCAGATGAGGCAAACCAGACACTCTCCACATCTACAATGACAAAGAAACAACAAGAAAATACTGTTTACCCTCAAGCATAAAGAAATGACATAGATTACAAACCATTACTTTATTTTCCAGACCACCAGACTGGGCCACAGCAATGCGTGGCAGGGGACGGCTAGTCTATATAAATAAAAATGTAATATTTGTTTGTGGGATTAAGATAACTCAAAAACCACTGGATGAATTGACACCGAATTTGGACACAATACACCTATCAGGCCAACAAGTGACCATCACTCATAAAAACACCGAAAAACACAGCAGAAGATACTTTAAAAGCCAAAAAAACTTTAAAAGCCAAAAAAACCAAGAAAAAAATACATTACAATACATGCACAAAATGACATATATATACAAACACACATCTATACACACGTATACACACACATAAACGCATATATACATACACAAAGCACATATACACAGACTGGGCCACAGCAACGTGTGGCAGGGGATGGCTAGTAATAATAATAAATAATAAACTTCATTTATACCCCGCCACCATCTCCCCAAAGGGGACTTGGGGAGGCTTATATGAGGCCAAGCCCGATAATACATAACAACAAAAATATCATCACAGTAAATAAGTAAGACATAAAAGTAAATAAACAGTACAAAGTAATAAGGTGGGAAAACAATCACAATGGGTGGGCCAAATGTACATAAAATGATAAAACACTGGATGAGATAGAAATGACCAAAATATATGAATATAAGAGAAACCACAAACAAAGTTAAAAACTTGGCATGATGCTAAATTTCCTTTGACTAGAAGCTGGCCACTTGGAGTGCCTCTGGTGTGGCTGTGAGAAGGTCCTCCATTGTGAATGTGGCAGGGCTCAGGCTACATTGTAGCCTGTACATTCTTCACACTTGCGTATTGCGGATTCTACTGTGTAGTCCAATTTCTTAAGGTTAGCTCTGCAACTCTTGGTGCTGGAGTGCAGTCTGTTCAGCGCCTTTCAAGTCTCCCCATCTTCTGTGTGCCCAGGAGGGAGTTTCTCATCCAGTCTCAGCCATGGCTTGAGGTTCCAGGTTTTAGCCTGCCACTTTTGGGCTCTTGCTTGCTGAGATGTTCCTGCAAGTATCTCTGTAGGTCTTAGGAACGATTTCTTGATTTTCTTGCATTGGCTTGCTGGCTGTAATCCAAACAAAAGATAGGCCAGAGATGTCAATGCCTTGGTTCTTTCATTACAGGCTTCTACTTCCCAACAGATCAGGTGGTGCAATACTGGATAAGCAGTATCATTTCTCCAGCAACGTTGGGTGTAGACATTCTGTGATACTGTGGCATGTCTCATTAAGAACCACATCCACGTGGTGAGATGTATTCCACACTGGGCATGCATACTCAGCAGCAGAGTAGCAAAGCGCAAATGCAGATGTCTTCATTGTGTCTAGTTGTGATCCCCAGGTTGTGCCAGTCAGCTTTCATATGATGTTGTTTCTAGCGCAAACCTAAAAATGTGCTTCTTTCTCAGAGGCTTTGAAAACTGAGATCAGAACTGAATTGAACATTGCTGTTTTATGTATTGTTGAAGGCTTTCATGGCCGGAATCACTGGGTTGTTGTAGGTTTTTTCAGGCTATATGGCCATGGTCTAGAGGCATTCTCTCCTGACGTTTCGCCTGCATCTATGGCATGCATCCTCAGAGGTAGTGAGGTCTGTTGGAAATAGGAAAAAGGGTTATATATCTGTGGAATGACCAGGGTGAGACAAAGGACTCTTGTCTGCTGGAGCTAGGTGTGAATGTTTCAACTGATCACCTTGATTAGCATTTTTCCTAGTTCCAACCCTTTTTCCTAGTTCCAACAGACCTCACTACCTCTGAGGATGCTTGCCATAGATGCAGGCAAAACGTCAGGAGATAATGCCTCTAGACCATGGCCATATAGCCCGAAAAAACCTACAACAACCCATTGTAGTTTTAGGCCTTTTATGTGTATGTTATGTGTCTTATGTCTTCTTCCTTCTCAAAATACAGCAAACGCTGCGGAATCGCAACCCCAGCATCATGTCCACAACCCCAGAGCCACCAGGGAATGACTCCATACTCCGGCGTTCCAAAGAAGATGCTCCCCATAGCAGGTGGGTGCTTCCAGATGTAAGATATGAGCAAACTGCAGACTCTGGGCTTCATGCAACTCCTATTATTAAAAGAGGTGCATGATGAAACCCATTGCTGTGGCTACTAAGCATATTGGGAGATGGCTGAGTTAGCCGTGGATGCCGTACTGCTTTGAGACGGTGACTGTCATTATATATATTTTCCCTCGCTGCTGCATTGGGCTGGGGGAGGAATATATGGAATTGTCAGAATGCTTCTGATCGCATTTGACAAGGTGACGAGGGCAACTCCAATTTTTCCTGGGCTTGTACTGTACCTGAAAATACTTCCCTTAGATGGAAGTATTGCCACTGGTGAACTGGTGACATTTTGCATGCATTGTGGGTTTTCTTTTTCAAAGGAGAAGAGAAGAGAAAGGAAAGGAAAAGAACAGGTGCTGGATCAAATAGAGCCTTAAGCGTGTGCAGTTATTTTTGAATATATATAGAGATTTTTAAGGTATTATTACAAAGAGAAGAAAACGAGAGTAAGAGAAAGGAAGTACATAGGGAAATAGGCAAATATATTATTATTATTATTATTATTATTATTATTATTATTATTATTAGAAATACAATAAGATGAGTCCACAGCAGACACTCTGCTGGCTGTTGTATTTATTATTATTATTATTATTATTATTATTATTATTATTATTATTATTTGATATTCAACAAGAGTAGTACACAGCAAACACGATCACTAGCCGTTGTATTGGATCACAGGTTGAACCCTTCCCAAGTGCCTAGGACTGTGTGATGTATAATAATGTGTGCAGATCCAAGTAGGGTGGTGTTCTGTCGCGCGCTGGGCCTGTAAAGAATTTCTTTTAGAACAGAACGTGCAACCTTTGCCCAGCGGGAAGCCAGGGGGCCCAAAGAGAAGTTCTCAAAGGTTTTCCACCACAAATGATCTTTAGATGGCTTGTGAAGTATAACAAAGTCCTTTATTAATGAACAATCCAACAGAAACTTCTCTTGTCTTCAATAAAGCTAAACAATTGCTTCCAGGCTTTATGCAACTGGTGGCTTCCTAATCTTGCCCACGAAGGACAGGCAACTGTCTTCAATAACTTCTTCTTTACTTTAAAGGAAAATCCCCTTTTTAACTTCTCCCAGGCTGACTGTAACCTAACCCTTACTGATGTGGGCTCTGCTACCGGGTCGAACTGCGTCTCGAAGCACCGAGTGGACCTACCAGTAAAGGTTTAGATATTCTCCACTTGGAGTTCTTTGGTCTTTAGGGCTGTTTTCCTGGAAATCTTTGGAGACTCTTAAGACTGTTTTACATCGGAACATCTTAAGAGTTGAAGCTTTTGTACAGGGGAAGTTTGCACACGTCCTGTACATTAGTTTTCCTTACTGAGACTAACTAAAAATGGCTCCCTTCCCTTCCCAATTGCTCTGAGCAAGGGGGGGGGGGCAAAACTTAACGATGATGGACAGGTGAGTTGCCCTACGACTGCAACCAAAGGAAGCCACCTATCTGCAGAGTCCCTGAAACCTTGGACTGCAAACAAACATTTAATACAAAGCAAATAAAGTGGGAGCTCCTGGTACAGTCGTACCAGCACAGGTGGCCTTTTGCAGCTGACAGATGGTAATTTTGTCAGCACTTATTGTTTTTAAGAGCAGGCCAAGGTCTTTAGGCACTGCACCCAATGTCCCAATCACCACTGGGACCACCTTTACTGGCTTGTGCCAGAGTTTTTGCAGTTCTATCATCATTATCATCATCATCATTATTATTAAATAATATATTGAGATCTCTTGTTTGGAATTCCATAATACTTTGTGGCGTCATGTAAAATAAACCACCTGTAGTTCACGTTTGATCAGTCCACACACTGCCTTGCCAGAGAAAGAAAATATGCCACGCAGGTGAACAGTAAATAACAAGTATTGTCGAAGGCTTTCATGGCTGGAATCACTAGGTTCTTGTGGGTTTTTCGGGCTATAGAGCCATGTTCTAGAGGCATTTCTCCTGACGTTTCGCCTGCATCTATGGCAAGCATCCTCAGAGGTTAGTGAGGTCTGTTGGAATTAGGACAATGGGTTTATATATCTGTGGAATGGCTGGGGTGGGGCAAAGAGCTCTTCCCTGCTGCAGTTAGGTGTGACTTTTTAGCTGATCACCTTCATTAGCATTTGAAGGCCTGCCTTATTATGAGCTGCCTTTTCTAGATGTCCTAGTCATCCGCAAACCAGATCAACAATTGGGTCACACCGTCTACAGAAAACCCACACACACAGATGATATCTACATAAAAACTCCAACCATCACCCAAGTCAAAAAAGAAGCACCATTAAAGCCTTGGCAGACCGTGCAAAAAGAATCTGCGAACCCCACCTCCTCCAAGATGAACTGAACCACCTCAACTGGGCTCTCCAGGCCAATGGATACTCCACCTCAGACATCAGAAGAGCTGCAAGACCACGAACAAGCCACGAGAGTAAGGATGAAGATCCACCCAGAGGAAAAGTGTTCCTGCCATACATCAAGGGAACCACTGACCGCATAGGGAAGCTGATGAGGAAACACAACATACAAACAATCTACAAACCCACCAAGAAAATCCAACAAATGCTACGTTCAGCAAAGGACAAGAGGGATCCTCTCACCTCTGCAGGAGTCTACCGTATACCATGCAGCTGTGGACAAGTCTACATAGGGACCACCAAACGCAGCGCCCAGACACGCATCAAGGAACATGAAAGGAACTGCAGACTACTTCAACCAGAGAAGTCAGCCATAGCAGAGCACCTGATGAACCAGCCTGGACACAGCATATTATTTGAGAACACAGAAATGCTGGACCACACCAACAACCACCATGTCAGACTACACAGAGAAGCCATTGGAATCCACAAGCATGTGGACAATTTCAACAGAAAGGAAGAGACCATGAAAATGAACAAAATCTGGCTACCAGTATTAAAAAACTCTAAAATTATAACAGCTAAACAACAGAGAGAAAAAACCAGGCACAGATTAACACCTCCCAGCAACAGATTTTCCCAGGCTCAGGCAGGCCTTCAAATGCTAATGAAGGTGATCAGCTAAACATTCACACCTAACTGCAGCAGGGAAGAGCTCCTTGCCCCACCCCAGCCATTCCACAGATATATAAACCCATTTTTCCTACTTCCAACAGACCTCACACCTCTGAGGATGCTTGCCATAGATGCAGGCGAAACGTCAGGAGAAATGCCTCTAGAACATGGCTCTATAGCCCGAAAAAACCCACAAGAACCTACTAAATAACAAGTAGTTTATGCTTTGTTGTTCAGAAGAACATATGTACAATGTGATCAGTTGCATCAACTCACATAATATCCTTTTATGAGAGATTTAAAATGGTCCTTCTTTGTCCATGTGGATAAACTCCTTCAGCAGCTCATGAAGCGAGAGCACACTCCAAACTCTGTCTCTCTCTGCTTCACTCTTCCTCACTCTCTGTGCACCTCATAGCCTGAACAAAACAGTAACAGCATCCAAAAGTCCCAGGCTCAGCCTGCTCCCCGGGGATTGCCCGACCAATAAGCTTCTGCTCCTTATTTTACAGTTCACACACACATATACACACACACTGATTCCTAGCATGCTCCAATATAATTTACAACCCAAAACTGTCCACTGAAATGGTGACATCTTCAATTTATGGTACACAGACTTTGTTTCATGCACAGCTTTATTTCAAATACTGTACGCAAAATAAACTCCAGGCTATGCAAACAAGCTGTATATCAAACATAGACAAATGTTGGCTCCCACTTTCAAGATACCATTCCAAAATCCAAAATGATTCCCTTCCTAAGCCTTTCAGATTGGGGATACTCCTCCTGGAAGTCCAGAAATACATTCCCTTGAAGTTCACATCTGTGAAACATCCCACTGTGGATAGCTAAAGGCAACGGAGCTTCTAAGCCTGTGCATACCTTTCTGAAATAGTTCTGAATCAAGCGATGCCAGGCGTAAAGAAGGCACCTGAAGTAGTTGAGACCTGAAATGCTTCTGCTCTGCCCGCTTCCCGTCACGCAGGGCGAGGGGAGATGTCTCCTTCCTTAGAAGCTTTGGGTTGATCTGCTGCCCTCCTCCCAGCATCCCCCCTTTCTGAATGGTACCTTCCCCAACCTTAAATCTTCTCTGTTGGCACCACCTGTCTCCATGCGCCTGTTAACCTCGAGCCAGCTTCCTGCATTGGAGAGGTCTCTGTTCTAAGCCTTCTTCTTCTTGTTGCTGAATGCTGGGATGTGTTTTGAAAAGGAAAGAGAAAGAGAATAACTACTGCCTTGTGTCTTCTTTAATTCCAGCCTGACTGAAGAAGACAATGACAGCATTGGTTACGACACTTTGGAGTTAGACGGTAAGGAGGAGGCTGGAGGGTTCAGTTGTGTTTACAAACAAGTTTGCTGAGATGGGTCACCTGGTGCCCGAAAGGGGTGTCAGATGCCTATGAAGAAGTGGATTGATACCCATAAAAGCCTGTGCCAAAATAAACCATTCGTCTCAACGGTACTGCTGAATTCCTTCATTCTGCCGCTTTTTTCCTGTCTTATGCTGAAATATTTATTTCAGGGTTTCTCAACCTGGGGGTAGGGATCCCTATGGGGGTCGCGAGGGTGTATCAGAGGGGTGGCCTGTCAGGATAATTGTAGTTATTTCATATATATGTTTTTCAATGTGTTAGTATTGCATTTCAAAGATGGATTCAGTTATGTTCAGCTGTGTGCTAGAATTGTAGTCACTAGAGGAAGTAAGAGTAAAATCCTTGAAACTGAGATAACAGAAATTCTTTTGCCCAGAGAAGAAAAAGGGAGTTAACCAGCCGGAAGGGCACGATGTTTTGTCTGTGTGTTTAGTCCTGTACTTTGTTAGTCGCCATCTTTCATTATCAAAATGTAGTCGCTTGTGAATAGACGCTTCTAGTAAAGCTATTTTGGAACCGAAGAAGAATACTGTGTGGTGATTGAGTCTGTGTGTTTTGGAAACCTCACATTCGCTGTGCCAGATCGGAGGGTCTCACTCTGACAAAAGGTTATGGGCCCTGAACTATTCGAAGTGTGGATTTATGGATTTATGGATATGTTGCCGGAGGTTTACCAAGGAGCAGACCTGTAAGCTTGCTGCCGGAGCCGTGAAGTTCAACCCAGTTGACTTGAGAGGCTGACGGCGCATGGAAACTGGAACAGCCTGATTGGAGACACACTGACATGGCCAAAGACCTTTAGAAAACACAGTATTTTCTGTTGGTCATGGGGGTTCTGTGTGGGAAGTTTGGCCCAATTGTATCATCGGTGGGGTTCAGAATGCTCTTTGAGGCTAAAATAAAGCAGTCTATATTATAACATTATAACATAGTTGATTTACTCACAAACTTTATGTATTCAGCATATAGGTTCATTGCATATCAATCCAGTTACAGATAGGATTTGAAGTAGTTTCTCTGTGTAGATAACACGGGGCATCTTTCTTAGAATTTTAACAGTCCAAAGTCTAAAGTATCTCTCTGGTTTGAAAATCTAATATAGTATCCCTAAAGCAGTGGTTCTCAATCTGTGATTCCCTTGGTTATTTGGCCTACAACTCCCAAAAATCCCAGCCAGTTTACCAGCTGTTAGGATTTCTGGAAGTTGAAAGCCAAAACATCTGGGGACCCACAGGTTGAGAATCACCGACCTAAAGCATTTTGTTTCTATTGACTTCCAAAAGCATACTGTTTCTAAAATGGAGTCTGAGTCCTGAATAGTCCCAGATTTAGTCACATGGTCTGCAGCCCCTCCCACAATATAGAGTTAAGGAAAACTGCAAACCAGTGCACACATAAGCAATCTGAATTGTATACATTACAAATAACTAGTATAGGAGGCTTGAAGAAGGTTGCTATTTCCGACGGATTCTGTGTCCTGGAAACAATAGCTGTGTTTACTGGTGATGGTCATGTTAGCTAGTTCTAGGATACTACAAACAGCCAAGTAGAGACCCGTTCCATTGAGGAGAAACTGGCCTAATTTCAATGGACCTGGGAAGTAGGAATGAAAAGTTTTCTGTAATGCCAGGAGTTTCCAGGAAAAAATACTCTAGAATTAAGAAAATCTCATGCTGATCTCCCAAATAAACTTGGTGTGTATAGGAACACAAAGCAATGGTATTCCCCATAGTCACCTATGGATGTGAGAGCTGGACCATAGGGAAGGCTGAGTGAAGGAAGATAGATGCCTTTGAACTGTGGTGTTGAAGGAAAGTTCTGAGAGTGCCTTGGACTGCGAGAAGATCCAACCAGTCCATCCTCCAGGAAATAAAGCCCGGCTGCTCACTGGAGGGAAGGACACTAGAGACAAAGTTGAAGTACTTTGGCCACATCATGAGGAGACAGCAAAGCCTAGAGAAGACAATGATGCTGGGAGAAATGGAAGGTAAAAGGAAGAGGGGCCGACCAAGGGCAAGGTGGACAGATGGCATCCTTGAAGTGACTGCATTGACCTTGAAGGAGCTGGGGGTGGTGATGGCCGACCAGGAGCTCTGGCGTGGGCTGGTCCATGAGGTCACGAAGAGTCGGAAACGACTGAACGAATGAACAACAACAACATAGGAACACAACCTGAGTCTTTCAGATACTGAGCCCTACTGTTCCAGTCTAACTTTCATGCCCAGGTAAAGGTAAAGGTAGTTCCCTGACATTAAGTCCAGTCATGTCTGACTCTGGGGTGTGGTGCACATCTCCATTTCTAAGCCGAAGAGCCAGCGTTGTCCGTAGACACCTCCAAGGTCTTGTGGCCGGCATGACTGCATGGAGCGCCATTAATGCCCAGATATATCAAAATTTCAGGTCTGTTTCTCACCACTCTTAGTTTTGATGCTTGTGTGTTTTCCTACCAACATTTTGCTCCACCTCTTTCTCCAGATGAGTTTCATGACAGGTATTCCTCATTGCCTTCCTCGTCCTCTTCCCATCAGTCTGAAGGGCTGGACTTCGAGCAAGTCAACTCCATTTTTCGGAAGTTCTCTCTGGAAAGGTATTTTGAAGGCTTGGTTGGGTTCAGGAATGTGGTTTCTGCTCAATGTCAACTAGTAAAACCACTACAAAAGGAAGTACAGGAGAACATTAGCTTGCAGACAGAAAGCGAATATGCAAGGAGAGAGGTGGAGACTAGTCATTTCTCTCTTGTGAGATTTCTATAATATAGGAAGGCTGCATTTATTTTGTAGAGGACCCTTAGTGCAGTAGTTCTCAACCTGGGGACTCCAGATGTTTTTGGCCTACAACTCCCAGAAATCCCAGCCAGTTTACCAGCTGTTAGGATTTCTGGGAGTTGAAGGCCAAAAACATCTGGGGATCCCAGGTTGAGAACCACTGCCTTAGTGGTACAATCCAGATAAGCCTTTCCTATTTGGTTCCACCAATTGCATAAGCTGGTTAGCTTTGAAGCTCAAGAGGAACAGAAAATGTCCCAGTGGGCTCCAGTTTTTTGTAACCTTCATAAAGCTGTTCATATACACAGAGCACCAGGCCAATCTGCTAGGGTGGACCCAATCCATTGGGAAATTCCCCAGCACTACTCCCAGTGAATAGGTGTTCTTGCTCAGTATTTACAAAGTGATAACCAGACTTGAGGCCACGATTGGTTTGTGTTTGGTTCTGTTGGGTCTGGTGCAGATCATGGTGGGCTCTGAGTGTCCAAAAATGGTCTCTAGACCTGGACCTCCCCATCCTTCTAATAAAATATGTACATATGTTTCATAGTTCAGCCTCAGAATAGTCTGACTGGGAAAAAAAACCCAAAATCATGAGTTTCCTCAAAGATGGAGTTCTCTAATAATAATTCCTGGTCCTTACTCTGGATGTGTCTTGAGTTGTGTGTTCCATTCTCCCCTGTCTCCTGGGCCTTGACTTCCACTATTTCAATTCCAAATTGAGAAAAGCCCATGTCCTCTCTTCTTCCCATTGACTCAGGCCCTTCCGTCCTTCGGTGACGTCTGTTGGCCGCCTCCACAACACGTTCCATGCTGTCCAGCAAATCATCGTGAATGGAGACACGCTGAGTTCGGAGATCACTCTGTTGGGAGGGAACATCAAAGGGAACTTCATCAAGTCGGTCAAGATGTATTCCCTGGCAGAGAAAGCCGGCCTCAGAGAGGGACACCAGCTGCTTTTGGTAAGGGTTACACAATGAAATCATATTGTGTATTATTATTATTATTATTATTATTTGAAACACAACAAGATGAGTCCACAGCAGACACTCTGCTGGCTGTTGAATTGGATCACACGTCCGACACTTCCCAAGTGTCTAGGACTGTGTGATGTGTCGGTGAATAATGCATGCAGATCCCAGGAAGGTGGCCTTCTGCAGCTGGCAGATGGTAATCTTGTCAGTGCCGATTGTGTTTAAGTGCAGGCCAAGGTCTTTAGGCACTGCACCTAGTGTGCCGATCACCACTGGGATCACCTTTACTGGTTTGTGCCACAGTCTTTGCAGTTCAATTTTTAAATCCTCCTATCATGTCAGCTTTTCCAGTTGTTTCTTTGCAATCCTGCTGTCACCTGGGATTGCGACATGAACAATGCATACTTTGTTTTTTAACACGATTGTGAGGTCAGGAGTATTATGCTCCAAAACTCTGTCTGTCTGAATCACACGTCGGATACTTCCAAAGTGTCTAGGACTGTATGATGTACCGGCAAATAATGCATGCAGATCCGAGTAGGGTGGTCTTTTGTAGCTGACAGATGGTAATTTTGTGAGCGACCACTGTTTTTAAGTGCAGGCCAAGATCTTTCGGCAGTGCACCCAGTGTGCCGATAACCACTGGGACCACCTTGATTGCCTTGTGCCAGAGTCTTTGCAATTCAATCTTTAAATATTCATATCATGTTAGCTTTTCCAGTTGCTACTCATCAGTCCTGCTGTTGCCTGGGATTGCAGCATCGATGGTCCATACTTTGTTTTTTCCCAGGAGTATTGTGGTCCAAAACTCTGGATATTATTATTATTATTATTATTATTATTATTATTATTCCACTTTTTAATATGTGATTGAGACAAAAAAAACCAGCTCACAACAATCAAACCATACAATTTAAAATCTCCAGCATATAAATATACTTTCATTCAGCAGTTCAGCAGTGGAACTCTCTGCCTCAGAGTGTGGTGGAGGCTCCTTCTTTGGAAGCTTTTAAACAGAGGCTGGATGGCCATCTGTCAGGGGTGCAACATTCCTGCTTCTTGGCAGGGGGTTGCACTGGATGGCCCACGAGGTCTCTTCCAACTCTATGATTCTATAATTCATGTATTTTCTTTTTCTCGTTGACATGGCAAACTGCCAGGGCTAACCCTACTATTGGGCAAACTGAAGCAGCCAATAATGAAAGGACCAAGGCATTGACATCTCTGGCCTGTCCCCAGTTCAGATATCAGTCAGCATGCCAATGCCTTAAATCAAGAAATAGTTTCCCAAGATCTACAGAGACACTCACAGAAACATCTGAGCAAGCAAGAGTCCAAAAGTAGCAGGCTGAAACCTGGAACCTCAATCCATGACTGATACCGAATGAGAGACTCCCCCCTGGGCACACAGAAGACTGGACAACTTGGAAAGCACTGAACAGACTATGTTGTGGCACCACACAATGCAGAGCCAATCTTCAGAAATGTGGCCACAAAGTGGAGTCCACGACATTCGAGTGTAGAAGAGCAAACCACAAGCCACCTATTACAATGCAGTCTGGGCCTTGCCACATGCACAATGGAGGACCTCCTTATAACAACACCAGAGGCACTCCAAGTGTACAAATACTGGTCAAAGGAGATTTAGTATCATGCCAAGTTTTTAACTTTGTGTTTTTAAATACATTACAATCGTACCTTTGGTTCGCTTCTGACACGATAAATAAACAAATGTACATAATAAGATACCTTGGTGACGATGTTCCAAGTCTAAATATGGAAGCTGTTTATGTTCCACACACAAATGATCACAGCAGGCCCGTAGCGAGGGGGAGGGGGTTAGGGGTTCCCCCCCCCCCGAAATGTTTCAGATTTTTTTTTAAAACCTGGTTTACTCATGAATTTTAACTGGTTAACCCAATCCCCATGCTAAGTCTATGAGATGCAAAAAATTAAGAGTCCCTCCAGAACTGCAAGCACTATCTCAGGCAAATATTAGCAATTTATTCACACTATCATTACTTGCAGCAATAGCCGATGTAGTTGTTCTGGTACAACTGTACCAGGAGCTCCAACTTTATTTGCTTTGTATTAAATGTTTGCTTGCAGTCCTAGGTTTCAGGGACTCTGCAGAAAGGTGGCTTCCTTTGGTTGCAGTCATAGGGCAAGTCACCTGTCCATCATTGTTAAGTTTTGGTCCCGCCCCTTGCTCAGGGCAATTGGGAAGGGAAGGGAGCCATTTTTAGTTAGTCTCAGCAAGGAAAGCTAATGTACAGGATGTGTGCAAGCTTCCCCTGTACAAAAGCTTCAACCCTTAAGACTTTCCGGGGGAAAACAGTCTTAAGAGTCTCCAAAGATTTCCAGGAAAACAGCCCTAAAGACCAAAGAACTCTAGCTGGAGAACATCTACTGCCTTGCTGGTAGGTCCACTCGGCGTTCGAGACACAGTTCAACCCGGTAGCGGAGCCCACATCAGTAAGGGTTAGATTAAAGTCAGCCTGGGAGAAGTTAAAACGGGGATTTTCCTTTAAAGAAGAAGTTATTGAAGACAGTTGCCTGTCCTTCGTGGGCAAGATTAGGAATTCACCAGTTGCCTAAAAGCTTGGAATCATTTGCTTAACTTTACTGAAGACAAGAGAAGTTTCTGTTTGATTGTTCATTAATAAAGGACTTTGTTGTACTTCTCAAGCCATCTAAAGACTGTTTGTGGTGGAAACCTCTGAGAACTTCTCTTTAGGCCCCCTGGCTTCCTGCTGGGCAAAGGTTGCACATCCTGTTCTAAAGACAATTATTTTCAGGCCCAGCGCGTGACAGAACAGTAGTGAAGCAACCAAGGGGGGGGGGGATGTTGAATGCTCTCATTAAGGAGGCCAGACTTGGTGGAGGTGGTTGACAGGGGCGGAGCTGCAGGCTATTGAAGGCTGCTCTGCCCCCTGCTGTGCTCTTTGCTTCAGCTTGAGCTAGGAGGCAGGTTTCAACCCCCCCCCCCCCCGTCACCTGTAGTTAAGGTTCAAACTGTAAGACTGAATAAACTGTCTCCTTTTCCCTCCTGAACCTGGGGAAAAGGGCGGTTCCAAAAATTTCAACCCCTCCCGGAATTTTTTTCTGGCTACGGCCCTGGATCACAGTGCTATTCTATATGTATCTACTCAAAAGTCAGGACTTGCAGGTGATTCATCAAGTCCTCGATTGTGAAAAGCCTGCAAATCAAGCCTCATTTCCCTTCAGCTACGCAAATCCCCATCACCGCCTTCATAAGACAGACTTGAATTTCACAACAGAGTTATCCTTCTGTTTGCTGCTGTTATTTTACAGCCAGGAGACGGTGGGCAGCCCAGAGAGGAGACATGGAGGGAGAGATTGGGAAGGAAAGGTTATCCATTTAACTGTTGTATCCACGGTGCTCCGAAAGAATAAGACAGGTTGATTGTTGCAGATGGATGCTAACTACACTTAGTTGTAAGTGGAATAAATGCCTCATAGGCGAGAATAACGCTGCTTTTGTATCTCTAGGTGGAGGGATGCATCAGAGGGGAAAACACAACTCTACCCTTGGATGCCTGCACAAAGGAAGAAATGCACTGGATAATTCAGAAGTGTAGTGGACAGCTGATACTCCACTGTAAATCAAATCATGAAGGTAAGGCGTATGTCAAACTTTTACGCATGCATGTATATTTACAAAGCACACCAAGCAATAATACGAGGGTTGAATGAAAAGTAATGCCTCCACCTTCGTAACTCCTCAACATATGGCAGTACTGGTATTCGGCAGGTACTGGCTTGTTCAATAGACTCTCTTCTACAGTTCCATTTTGGTGAGAAGCATTAGCATTGAATGGTTGTGTTGTTAAAGTGCAAAGTATGAAACCCTGCGCAGACAGTCAGTCAATGCAACTTAAGCTACGTATGCGGCAGGTACTGGCTTGTTCAGTAGACTCTCCTCTACATTTCCATTTTGGTGAGAAGCCTTAGCATTGAATGGTTGTGTTGTTAAAGTGCAAAGTATGGAACTCTGTGCAGACGGTTGGTCAATGCAACTTAAGCAACGTGCAGTCATTGAATTCTTGAAAGCAAAAGGCGTGACCCCAAAGGAGATTCATCAGAGAATGCAAGCTGTTTATGATGATTGTGTTGATGTGAATACTGTGCATCAATGGGCAAGTAAGTTTAAAGATGTTGAGGTGACACCTTCTGTTGTCAAGAACTCAATGACTGCATGTTGCTTAAGTCGCATTGACCAATCATTTTGGCACTATTGTTGGAGAGTGGTCCCTGGTCAAAGTGGTCCCTGATCAAGTAGATTAGATTAGGCGATCCCTCATAGCCCAAGGATGATGGTCCTCCAAGTTCAGTGTTTTAGCAATGAGTAAGTAAGCGGCTGTGGAGCCCTATTTATTTATTTATTTGGAACATTTCTATCTTGTCCTATCTTGACCTCCGAGGTGGGACTCAGGATGGCTACCAACAGGCAACAATTTGATGCCAAAGCAAGAAAAACATCATAAAATACAATCATATGCCTAAAAAAATAAATATAAATATACATTAAACAGTTCGCCAGGTTAAAACGTCATCCAAATCCATCCAAATTGCGGTCCAATAAAATTTCATCATTGCCAGTAAAATGCTTACTCCCACAACCAAGATTTAAGTTTCTTCCTGAAGGTTAATTCTTGATCTGCGTGTTCTTCCACAATGAAGACATCGGTTTCCAGGGGGCAGATGGTCCCGGTCAAGGTTGGCTTGACATACCTTTCTCTTGGCACATTTCTTTCTTTCCGCCTCCATTCATGCCTCTTCAAATTCTGCAGCACTGCTGGTCACAGCTGACCTCCAGCTGGAGTGCTCAAGGGCCAGAACTTCCCAGTTCTCGGTGTCTATGCCACAGTTTTTAAGGTTGGCTTTAAGCCCATCTTGAAATCTCTTTTCCTGTCCACAACATTGTATTTCCCATTCTTGAGTTGGGAGTATAGTAACTGCTTTGGGAGATGGTGATCAGTTCCTGGTCAAAGTGGTCCCTGGTCAAGTAGATTAGATTAGGCAATCCCTCATAGCCCAAAAATGATGGTCCTCCAAGTTCAGTGTCTTGGTGGTGAGTCTGTAGGTGTCTGTGTAGCTCTATTCTTGATCCGCATATTCTCCCACAGTGAGGGCATCTGTTTCCACGTGGAAAGTGGTCCCGATTAGGGTTGTCTTGACACATCTTCCTCTTGGCACGTTTCTCCCTTTCGCCCTCCATTCATGCCTCTTCAAATTCTGCAGCACTGCTGGTCACAGCTGACCTCCAGTTAGAATGCTCAAAGGCCAGGACTTCCCAGTTCTTGATGTCTATGCCTTCTTTAAAGGTTAGTTTTGAGCCCATCTTGAAATCTCTTTTCTTGTCCAGAACAATGCATTTCCCATTCTTGAGTTCGGAGAACTGCTTTTGGAGACGGTGATCAGTCCCTGGTCAAAACAAAAATTATTTATATATTTACTATATTTATATATCACTCCTCTTAGCCCAGAGGTGACTTGGAGCTGAGAGAACCACTGTTTTAGCCTCTGCATCTTAAAGAAATTGCTTCCAAGAGTCACAAAAATGCCACACACACACACACACACACACCCCTACCACCTCCAGAATCAGAATAGTTGCCGTACTGGATGGAACGCTTTAAACAATATTTGCAGAACTGCTGGACCTCTTCCCCTCCACAGCTACAATTCCCTTTTCCTTGTGTATTACGTCTTATTTAGATTGTAAGCCTGAGGGCAGGGAACTGTCAAATTAACAATTTGTAAACTGCTCCGAGAGCCTTTGTGGCTAAAGAGCGGGCTATAAATACTCTAAATTAATAAATACGACCGCATTTATATATAAGCTCGATAGAACGAGCATGTACGTGCACTTCTCCCCAAGTCAAGCGGTCAAGGAGATTTGGAGAAGTTGGACGCCTCGCCAAGAAACGCTCCCCTGCCTCTCCCGCCTCACAGCTTCCTTCGGCTCCTTTCATGTTTCCAAACACAAAAACGAATGCTACACTTGGCAGGAGCAAAAAAGTGAGATACAGATTGCATGAGGTGCCAATTAGAGTTAATTATGAAATGATTGAGCTGTACTTTATATAAAGCCAAAAAGGGAAAAAAATCTATAGGAAAAAAAGGGGGATGATGTAAGGCTTGGGGTATAATTTTATCATTACCGGTGTCCTTTTGCAAGAGTGCATTCTTGTGAAGAGATATTTGAAAGCGGGGGTCATCCTACTTCCCTTTCCGAGGGGTTATTTCTCTCAGTAAATGCTTAACATCTGATAGATGGGTTTATCTAAGTCTTCTTGCAGCTCCATTCAAAGCATAGAGTGCCTGAAGCTGATCCTTGCCATTTACAGAAATGCATTAAATAGATGATGATTGGGGGGGGGGGGGGGGAACTTTCTTCCATTCTGCCAAGAAGCAGGAAAATCACATTCGAAGCATCCCTGACAGATGGCCATCCAGCCTCTGTTTGAAAGCCTCCAAAGAAGGAGCTTCCACCACACTCTGGGCCCCATTGGAGACAGCCAATGGGATTTTGGCCTGCATAAATAGAAGTCTAGTGCTTACAAGGTTGAATGAAAAGTAATGCCTCCACCTTCGTTACTTGGTTTTGGATGGGAATATTTTAATAAATCAAATGCAGAAATAACCCTTAGAATGCTGCAAGTCGCTTCTGGTTGCTTCTGGATTGAGAGAATCAGCCATCTACAAAGATGTTGCCCAGGGGACGCCCAGATGTCTTGTAATCCTGCGAGGAGGCTTCTTTCATGTCCCCCTGGGCACACAGAAAACTGGGTGACTTGGAAGGCACTGCGCTCTGGCACCACGAGATGCAGAGCCAACCTTAAGACATGGGGATACAAAGTGGAATCCACGACATGCGAGTGTGGAGAAGAGCAAACCACTGACCACCTGCTGCAATGCAACCTGAGCCCAGCCGCATGCACAATGGAGGACCTCCTTGCGGCAACACCAGAGGCACTCCAAGTGGCCAGATACTGGTCAAAGGACATTTAATCAACTACCAAGCTTGCAAACTCTGTGTCTTTTGTATGTTTGTATGTTTGTTTGTTCTGTCAAAAATGTAATACAACTGTTCGGTTGCCTGACACGATAAATAAATAAAAATACCCTTAGAATGTGCTCTTTAACTACCACTATTCACTTTTCTGTTACACAGCACGTGTTTTATTCCAGTGACCTAACGCCCAAAAACCCAGACACAAAATAGTCTCAGACCAATAGTCAAGGTAAACAGAAAATCTTTACTCTCTTAACTTTGCAGAGATGAAACAAAACTGGCAATGCTTGCACATAAGAAACAGCAGTGCAACTTATTTACACAGTCTTTGTAATATGCATAAAATAAAGCATCTTCTAAGCAGCAAATGGAAAATCAAAAACAACCTGAAGTACCATATATACTCGAGTATAAACCGACCCAAATATAAGCCGAGGCACCTAATTTTACCACAAGAAACTTGGAAAATGTATTGACTCGAGTATAAGCCGAGGGTGAAAAATGCAGCTGCTACTGAAAGTCATCAGTAGGTTAAATGTTTTTGTGTATTTACAAAAAACTGTAATTTAAGATAAGACTATCCAACTCTGATGAAACCATTATTCTAATCTTCTTCAATGTCAATGTGCTTACGTCTGACTTGGCCACGGTGGTCCACGCTTTGGTTACATTCCGTTTAGACTACTGCAACGCTCTCTACGTGGGGTTGCCTCTGAAGACTGCCCGGAAGCTGCAGCAAGTCCAACGCTCGGCAGCCAGATTACTAACGGGTGCTGGGTACAGGGAGCACACCACTCCGCTGTTACACCAGCTCCACTGGCTGCCAATTAGCTTCTGAGCACAATTCAAAGTGCTGGTGTTAACCTATAAAGCCCTAAACGACTCCGGCCCTGTTTACCTCTCCGAACGTATTCTCCCCTATGAACCATCAAGATTATTAAGATCGTCTGGAGAGGCCCTGCTCTCGGTCCCACCAGCCTCGCAAGCACGTCTGGTGGGGACGAGGGACAGGGCCTTCTCGGTGGTGGCCCCTCGACTCTGGAACTCTCTCCCACTGGAGATCAGAACCGCCCCGTCTATCCTGACATTTAGGAAACAGGTGAAGACTTGGTTATGGAGACAGGCATTCGACGAGTGAGCCAACACCCTGAGATATGGATGGAGGATGATGAGCAACGATTTTAGTGTGACAACTGACCATTATAGTTATTGATTGTAATTGCTGTTTTAATGTTTTACTGTAATATGTATTATGATGTTTTATTGATTGTATGTGATATTATGGTTGTTAACCGGTCTGAGTCCCTCAAGAGAGGTGAGAAGGTCGGTATACAAAACTTTCAAATAAATAAATTATAAATACGTATCCTTCCAATAATAATGAGAGTAAAATAATAAATGTAATAATAATAATAATAACAATAGAATAAATAATGGAAATTTAATAACAGTAATAAGAGTAAAATAATAAATGTAATAATAATACATAGAGTAAAATAATAAATGTAATAAAATAATAGTATAGTAAAATAATATAAAGGTAATAATAATAATAAATAGAGTAAAATAATAAATGTAACAAAAATAATACTAATAACAGAGTAAAATAATAAATAACCTTGACTCGAGTATAAGCCTAGGAGCACTTTTTAAGCCTAAAAAAGAGGCTGAAAAACTAGGCTTATACTCAAGTATATACAGTAAATAGCTATTTCACCATCAGCATTTCCCGCTGGTACTCCACACTGGTGAAACAGAACTCCAGCAACAACACACCAGAAATCCAGCACCCACCACACTGTATTGAAAAACCTCAAACAGTTATAGCCCCTTAGGCATGGCACAAGATTGCTGCTTGACCAACTTAGGCAGCTGAACAAGATAATTACGAACAATAAGGTTTTTCTTCACACATATACTTGTGTCCTGCAAGGACTTACCATAACATAATCACCAGACAATTGGATACATTTCTGCCAACGATGAACAAGTTTTCTGAAGTCGTCACGGAAGAAGTCGACACTCTGTTTCCGCAACCAGCATCTCACAGTTCTCTCAACGTCTTCATCGGAAGCATAATGATGTCCCCACAGATCTTCTTTCATTATCGGGAACAGATGGAAGTCAGACGGCGCTAAATCTGGACTGTATGGAGGATGTTGTACGGTGGTGAGATCCAGACTCTGTAGTTCTGCTGTGTACCCATCGTGTACAGATCTTCCAATAGCCAAGCAAAGCAATAATGTGACCCACACGTTCTTGTGAAATGCCGATTATGCTTGAAATTTCTCTCTGAGTGATACAACCATCGTCCTGAATCAATCTGTCGACCTTTTGCTTGTGAAACTCGGTGGTTGCTGTCACAGGACGTCCAACTCTTTGTTTGTCATGCAAGTCAGATGTTCCCACCTCAACATCTTTAAACTTCCTTGCCCAATGACGGACAGTATTCACACCAACACAATCATCATAAACAGCTTGCATTCTCTGATGAATCTCCTTTGGGGTGACACCCTCTGCTGTCAAGAATTCAATGACTGCACGTTGCTTAAGTCACATTGACTGACTGTGCAGGGTTCCATACTTCACACTTTAACAACACAACCGTTCAATGTTAAGGCTTCCCACCAAAATGAAACTGTACAGTAGAGTCTACTGAACAAGCCAGTACCTGCTGCATACAAGTACTGCCATCTGTTGAGGAGTTACGAAGGTGGAGGCATTACTTTTCATTCAACCCTAGTAGATCCAGGGAAGAGATGCTGCCCCTCTCTTCTACCTTGGTCAGACCACACCTGGAATCACACTATTTCCAATTCTGGACTCCACAATTGAAGGGAGATGTTGACTCTAAGCTGGAATGTGTCCAGAGACTCAAAGGATCAAGGGTCTGAAGAACAAGCCCTATGAGGAGCGGCTTAAAGAGCTGGACATGTTTAGCCTGCAGAAGAGAAAGCTGAGAGGAGACGTGATGAGGGCCATGTATAAATATATGAGGGGAAGTCATAGGGAGGAGGGAGCAAGCTTGGAGACTGCCCTGGAGACTAGGATGCAATGGAACAATGGCTTCAAAATACAAGAAAGGAGATTCCATCTGAACATTAGAAAGAACTTTCTAATAGTGAGAACTGTTCAGCAGTGGAACTCTCTGCCCCAGAGTGTGATGGAGGCTCCTTCTATGGAGGCTTTTAAACAGAGGCTGGATGGCCATCTGTCTGAGGTGCTTTCAATGCAATTTTCCTGTTTCTTGGCAGAATGGGGTTGTACTGCATGGCCCATGAGGTCTCTTCCAACTCTATGAGTCTATGACATAGGAGACAACTTTTTCAATGGCTGCTCCCAAGCAGTTCTTCCATTGGGGTCCGTCATATAGCACCAGACTATATTGAATCAATGGCCTTGCTTAGGGTGAACTAGGTTCCTAAGCTCGTACAACCAATGGTTATGAATTGGGTTCTTTCCGTTGTAGAATACAGGAAACTGCTGTCTGAAATCGACGAAGGACTGGTGAAATCAGGAGACTCTTTCTACATCCGCTTGAATCTGAGCATCTCCAGTCAATTGGACTGCTGCTCCCTCTCAGTAAACTGTGATGAGATCCTTCATGTCCTCGACACCATGTACCAAGGGAAGTGTGAATGGCTTTGTGCCCGAGTTGACCCCTTCACTGACAGGGATGGGGATACGGGGACCATCCCCAATGGCAGCAGGTGAGCAAAGTATAAACCTCCTCATCCCCAAACACTTACAAATCCAAGTATATTTGATGTAGGAATGGTTGGTGTCTATACTAAACAGAGAGAGTAAACAGAGAGAGTATAGTGCCTTGAGTGTTAAATGAAGATGCCAGGAGATGATGGTTAGATCAAGACACCAGGTGACCAGGGTTAGATCAAGACACCAAAAGACAAAGGTTAGATCAAAACATCAGTTGACCAGGGTTAGATCAAGACATCAGGAGACCAGGTTTAGATTAAGACACGAGGAGACCATGGTTAGATCAAGACACCAAGAGACCAAGATTAGATCAAGACACCAGGAGATCAGGGTTACATCAAGACACCAAGTGACCAAGGTTAGATCAAGACACCAAGTGACCAGGGTTAGATAAAGACACCTAGAGACCAGGGTTAGATCAAGACACCAAGAGACCAAGATTAGATCAAGACACCAGAAGATCAGGGTTACATCAAGACATCAGGACACCAGGGTTAGGTCAAGACATCATGAGACCAGGGTTGAATCAATACATCAGGAGATCAGGGTTGGATTAAGGCAGCAAGAGGTCAGGGTTAGATCAAGACACCAGGAAACCAGGGTTAGATCAAGACATCAGGAGGCCAGGGTTAGATTAAGACATGAAGGGACCAAGGTTAGATCAAGACACCAAGTGACCAGGGTTAGATCAAGACACCAAGAGACCAAGGTTAGATCAAGACACCAAGTGACCAAGGTTAGATCAAGACACCAAGTGACCAGGGTTAGATAAAGACACCTAGAGACCAGGGTTAGATCAAGACACCAAGAGACCAAGATTAGATCAAGACACCAGAAGATCAGGGTTACATCAAGACATCAGGACACCAGGGTTAGGTCAAGACATCATGAGACCAATCAATACATCAAGAGATCAGGGTTGGATCAATACATTAGGAGATCAGGGTTGGATTAAGGCAGCAAGAGATCAGGTTTAGATAACAACACAACACCAAGAGACCAAGGTTAGATCAAGACACCAAGAGACTAGGGTTAGTTCAAGACACCAGGTTATCAGGGTTAGATCAAGACACCAAGAGACCAAAGTTAGATCAAGACACCAGGTGACCAGGGTTAGATCAAGACACCAGGAAACCAGGGTTAGATCAAGACATCAGGAGACCAGGGTTAGATTAAGACATGAGGAGACCATGGTTAGATCAAGACACCAAGAAACCAAGATTAGATCAAGACACCAGGAGATCAGGGTTACATCAAGACATCAGGACACCAGGGTTAGGTCAAGACATCATGAGACCAATCAATACATCAAGAGATCAGGGTTGGATCAATACATCAGGAGATCAGGGTTGGATTAAGGCAGCAAGAGGTCAGGGTTAGATCAAGACACCAAGAGACCAATGTTAGATCAAGACACCAGGAAACCAGGGTTAGATCAAGACATCAGGAGACCAGGGTTAGATTAAGACATCAGGAGACCAGGGTTAGATTAAGACATGAGGGGACCAAGGTTAGATCAAGACACCAAGTGACCAGGGTTAGATCAAGACATCAAGAGACCAGGATTAGATCAAGACACCAAGTGACCAAGGTTAGATCAAGAAACCAAGTGACCAGGGGTATTCTGGGAGTTGGAGGCCAAAACAGCCAGAGGACTTCAAGTTGTGCAGGGCCGCTCTAGGCTCTCCATTCCCAGTAATCACTTTATACATGTGTTGATGCATTTTGGCTCCCAACATATGATGCTTCAAATTGAACCAAACTGAGCAGTTTCATTGACAAGCGCTTTTGTGAGCTCTTGCCTTCTTCATCAGATGTAAGATGCCTTTAGCACTGAAACAGTGCTTCGCTGTTCACTGAAATAGTACTTGTCTGGTAGCATCTCCCAGAATCCTTCCAGTTTCAAAGAACAGCATTCAGAGCACTATGATTCCACTTTAACTGCTATGGCAACATACTATGGAATTATGGGGTTTGCTGTTTAGGAGGGAGGTTTTCAGAATGCTTAACCTAGTGGTTCTCAACCTGTGGGTCCCCAGATGTTTTGGCCTTCAACTGCCAGAAATCCTAACAGTTGATAAACTGGCTGGGATTTCTGGGAGTTATAGACCAAAACACCTGGGGATTGACAGGTTGAGAACTTCTGGCTTAACCAGAGAACTGTAGTGCCTCACCAAACCATAAAGCTGAAGATCCCATAAGATGTTGACATGACACTTAAAACCGAATCATAGTTTCGTAAGATCTTAAATCAATGGCCCTCAACCTTTTTTGACCAGGGACCACTCTCCAACATTAATACCAAAAGGGTTACGAATCCGTTTTTGGTCAACTTTAGATTCAGTTTGGTTATTTGGGGTGCTGATTAAAAACATTGCATTGGATAGACCATATCAGCTCTAGTTTCTGATACAGAACATATGCCATCCAGTAGTCGCCATCTGCTCAGCTACAGAAAAACATTTTTCATAATCTAGAGCTGACGTGGTCTAGAGCTACAGACCTTATTTTAGTTCTTGCAGCTCACCAGTGGTCCATGGTCCACAGATTGGGAACCACTGAGAACAAGCCCTATGAGGAGTGGCTTAAGGAGCTGGGCATGTTTAGCCTGAAGAAGAGAAGGCTGAGAGAAGATATGATAGCCATGTATAAATATGTGAGAGGAAGCCACAGGGAGGAGGGAGCAAGCTTGTTTTCTGCTTCCCTGGAGACTAGGACGCGGAACAATGGCTTCAAACTACAAGAGAGGAGATTCCATCTGAACATGAGGAAGAACTTCCTGACTGTGAGAGCCGTTCAGCAGTGGAACTCTCTGCCCCGGAGTGTGGTGGAGGCTCCTTCTTTGGAAGCTTTTAAACAGAGGCTGGATGGCCATCTGTCAGGGGTGTTTTGAATGCAATATTCCTGCTTCTTGGCAGAATGGGGTTGGACTGCATGGCCCATGAGGTCTCTTCCAACTCTTTGATTCTATGCTTCTATGATTCACTGTCTTTAATAGAGTCCTGGATTTTAAAATACTTTTGATTAGGAGTGGAAATGATGTGGCCTTCTAGATGTTCTTAAACTGCAACTCCCAGCATTCCTCCCTATTTAGAAATGCCTCTAGAACATGGCTCTATAGCCCGAAAAAAACCCACAAGAACCTATTCCTCCCTATTGACTAGGTAAGCCATGCCTGATGGGAGTCGCAATCCAACAATATCTGGAGAGCCATGTATTTTCACTCTGCAGACTGTAATTAAAAACTTGTCATATATTATATTTTTCATAGAATGCAAGCTATTCAGAGAACTCATGGAGATGGAGCGAAATACAAATAAAGCATTATTATTATTGTTATTATTATTATTATTATGGAGCCCCCGATGGCGCAGTGGGTTAAACCCCTGTGCCGGCAGGACTGAAGACTGACAGGTCACAGGTTCGAATCCGGGGAGAGGCGGATGAGCTCCCTCTATCAGCTCCAGCTCCTCATGCGGGGACATGAGAGAAGCCTCCCACAAGGATGATAAAAGCATCAAATCATCCGGGCATCCCCTGGGCAACATCCTTGCAGGCGGCCAATTCTCTCACACCAGAAGTGACTTGCAGTTTCTCAAGTCACTCCTGACACGACAAAAAATTATTATTATTATTATTATTATTAGCTGTCCCCTGCCACATGTTGCTGTGGCCCAGACTGTGTATATGAGTATATGTGTGTTTGCATATATTTCTGTGGTTTTGCACATGCGTTGTAATGTAATTTTTGTTTATTGGCTTTTTAAGTCTTTTCTGTTGTGTTTTTCAGTGTTTTTATGAGTGATAGTCACTCGTTGGCCTGATAGGTATATTTTGTCCAAATTTGGTGTCAATTCGTCCAGTGGTTTTTGAGTTATGTTCATCTCACAAATGAACATAACATTTTTATTTATATATAATAGCCATCCCCTGCCACACGTTGCTGTGGCCCAGTCTGTGTATATGTGTTTTGTGTGTATATATTTGTGTATTTGTGTATGTTTGCGTATATATGTGTGGTTTTGTGCATGTGTTATAATGTATGTATGTATGTATGTATGTATATATATATATATATATATATATATATATATATGGCTTTTTAAGCCCCTCCTGCTGTGTTTTTCAGTGTTTGTATGAGTGATGGTCACTTGTTGGCCTGAGAGGTGTCTTGTGTCCAAACTTGGTGTCAGTTCGTCCAGTGGTTTTTGAGTTATCTTAATCCCACAAATGGACATTACATTTTATTTATATAGATTATTAGAATCATAGAATCAAATCAAAGAGTTGGAAGAGACCTCATGGGTCATCCAGTCCAACCAGATTCTGCCAAGAAGCAGGAATATTGCATTCAAAGCACCCCTGACAGATGGCCATCCAGCCTCTGTTTAAAAGCTTCCAAAGAAGGAACCTCCACCACACTCTGGGGCAGAGAGTTCCACTTCTGAACGGCTCTCACAGTCAGGAAGTTCTTCCTCATGTTCAGATGGAATCTCCTCTCTTGTAGTTTGGAGATTCCATCTGAACATGAGGAAGAACTTCCTGACTTATTATTATTATTATTACTAGCCATCCCTTGCCACACATTGCTGTGGCCCACATGGTGGTCATGGGGGTTCTGTGTGGGAGGTTTGGCCCAATTCTATCATTGGTGGGGTTCAGAATGCTCTGTGATTGTAGGTGAACTACAAATCCCAGCAGCTACAACTCCCAAATGTCAAGATTCTATTTTCCCCAAACTCCACCAGTGTTCACATTTGGGCATATTGAGTATCCATGTAGAGTTTGGTCCAGTGCTCTCTGGATGTAGGTGAACTACAACTCCAAAAACAAAGGACACTGCCCACCAAACCCTCCCAGTATTTTCTATTCGTCATGGGAGAACTGTGTGCCAAGTTTGGTTCAATTCAATCGTTGGTGGGGTTCAGAATGCTCTGTGATTGTAGGTGAACTATAAATCCCAGCAACTACAACTCCCAAATGACAAAATCGTTTTTTTGAGTGAAGGACATACATTGGGTTGTTTGGTGTCTTGTGTCCAAATTTGGTGTCAATTCGTCCAGGGGTTTTTGAGTTCTGTTAATCCCACAAACGAACATTGCATTTTTATTTATATTGATTATTATTAATATTATTGTTAATATTATTATTAACTTTGATTACTAGGCAATTTAAAAACACAATAAGCAAACAACCAAATATCCCTACTGATCTTGAGTTGCCAATGCTGGGCTTTGAATACCACAGTGTCTGCTCTCTAAATTGTTGTAAATCTGGAACTGAGTTGGCACCGTGTTTATGAATATAAATCAACATATTTCTCACTTCGAGGGCTAACTCTAGGGAATATCTCATCCTCATCTCCTCCCCGTAGTCCCCCTTGCAGGGCGATAGTAAGAAAGACAGCATTTGTGAAGCACTTTCGACTATTTAGAAAGCAACTTACAAATACCAGAAATACCAGAAATAAATGTCATGCAGTAGTACAAAACCCAGGCATGGACTAATATCAAATTATCGTGTTGTTGTAGGTTTTTTCGGGCTATATGGCCATGTTCTAGAGGCATACTCTCCTGATGTTTTGCCTGCATCTATGGCAAGCATCCTCAGAGATAGTGAGGATGCTTGCCATAGATGCAGGCGAAACGTCAGGAGAGAATGCCTCTAGAACATGGCCATATAGCCCGAAAAAACCTACAACAACCCAGTGATTCCGGCCATGAAAGTCTTCGACAATATATCAAATTATCGTTCAAGAATGAAGAGGCAAATCTGCAGGTAGAACTGTAATTATTCCAAAAGTTTGGGGCTGAGGCTGGGAGAAAAACCTTGGGAAATATGTGTGATTATCAGGGGTAAAGAAAGGATGAATGTGCTTGCCATGAGCATCGATCCCTCTTCTGAACTGCCTCCAGCTTTTTGGGATGGGGAAAAAATATTGAATGTCTCCAGCCTAAACAATTAGGAGACAATGATGTGCAGTCAAGACTGCCTTTCCTTTACTGGACTTCTTCATGCTACTATTTTTTCTTGATTTACTCGATGGTTGATGCCCTGAATTTGCACAGACTTCCAAATCTTTGTTTGTAGAGCCCAACAGCTCCTCCTAGTGAAGTTGCAACGGCTGATGAACAAAGGAAACCGGGATGAGATGGACAATTCGTACGGTACGCTCCGAACGTCGCGGGTAAGTCGTGCCTTTGAGATCCATCATCTTGCTTAAGTTGGGTGCTGCTTCTCCTAATCTTTTTCCTCCTTTCATTTTCTATGAATGCACTGTTCTCTGCAATATTTCAGTTGGTTAATATGATAGGAAAGCTTCAGAATGCACGATTTCTGCCCATGCATTTTCCCACCAAAAATTGCAGAATTCAACTCATAGTTTGGAATGTGTTGCTGTTAATTGTTGTCAAATCAACCTCAACCTATGGCAGTGGTTCTCAACCTTCCTAATGCCGCGACCCCTTAACACAGTTCCTCGTGTTGTGGTGACCCCCAACCATAACATTATTTTCGTTGTTGCTTCACAACTGTAATTTTGCTACTGTTATGAATTGCCATGCAAGTATCCAATATGCAGGATGTATTTCCATTCACTGGACCAAATTTGGCACAAATACCCGATACACCCAAATTTGAATACTAGTGGGGTTGAGCAGGGGGTTGCTTTTTTTCAATTGGGAGTTCTAGTTGCTGGGATTTATAGTTCATCTACAATCAAAGAGCATTCTGAACTCCACTAATGATCAAATTGAACCAAACTTGGCACACAGAACTCCCATGACCAACAGAAAATACTGGAAGGGTTTGGTGGGCATTGTCCTTGAGTTTGGGGTTGTAGTTCACCTACATCCAGAGAGCACTGTGGACTCAAACAATGATGGATCTGAAGTAAACTTGGCACGAATACTCAATATGCCCAAATGTATACACTGGTGGTGTTTGGGGAAAATAGACCTTGACATTTGGGAGTTGTAGTTGCTTGAATTTATAGTTCACCTACAGTCAAAGAGCATTCTGAATCCCACCAATGATAGAATCAGCCAAACTTCCCACACAGAACCCCCATGACTAACAGAAAATACAGTGTTTTCTGATGGTCTTTGGTGACCCCTTTGACACCCCATCGTGACCCCCCCAGGGGTCCTGACCCCCAGGTTGAGAACCACTGACCTATGGGATCCTATGAATGACAGACCTCTATGTCTCCCTGCTCTTGACAGATCTTCCAAGGTCTTGCCAACAGAGAACTGTGAATTTGCAAGACTTCAGTAGGGCTTAGTTAAACATAGATTGGAAATACAAACTGTGTATTAATGAAGTCTGTAAATCAGTGGCAGAGCCCTTGAAGAAGTTCCTATCTTCAATCCGTAATGGTAGTAATGAATATGTATATGAGGTTTCATGTCACATGAATTTCAGAGGATAGTACAAGGGTTACCTGGAAAGTAAGATTACAAGGCAAGTAGCGCTCATGGGGAACTTTCGCAGGCAAAGTTGGTATCATTGCCATGTAGGGGGAAGCCATCAAAAGTAAACGAGCAGTGCCAGTTGTCAGTAGCTCATCAACTGGCGTTGTGGTGAAGGTTGGAGATTAGCGTCCTCATTCCATTTTCCTCCAAGTGCAACATTCACACTGTAATACGCTACCTAAATGCTAAGAGGAACTTCCGCAGGGGGAAGTTGGTATCATTGCCATGTAGGGGGAAGCCAGAGGAAGTGAACGAGCAGTGCCAGTCGTCAGTAGCTCATCAACTGGCATTGTGGTGAAGGTTGGAGATGAGCATCCTCATTTCATTTTCCTCCAAGTGCAACATTCACGCTGTAATACGCTACCTAAATGCTAAGAGGAACTTTCACAGGCAAAGTTGGTATCATTGCCATGTAGGGGAAAGCCAGCGGAAGTGAACGAGCAGTGCCAGTTATCAGTAGCTCATCAACTGGCATTGTGGTGAAGGTTGGAGATGAGCATCCTCATTCCATTTTCCTCCAAGTGCCACATTCACTTACCTAAATGCTAAGAGGAATTTTTGCAGGGGGAAGTTGGTATCATTGCCATGTAGGGGGAAGCCAGAGGAAGTGAATGAGCAGTTCCAGTCATCAGTAGCTCATCAACTGGCATTGTGGTGAAGGTTGGAGATGAGCGTCCCCATTCCATTTTCCTCCAAGTGCAACATTCACACTGTA
The DNA here is from genome assembly GCF_025583915.1 of Anolis sagrei ordinatus. Classification (NCBI taxonomy): domain Eukaryota; kingdom Metazoa; phylum Chordata; class Lepidosauria; order Squamata; family Anolidae; genus Anolis; species Anolis sagrei. The sequence goes on along the minus strand of NW_026847771.1, from coordinate 102,981,312 downwards.
ATATGCTACCTAAATGCTAAGAGGAACTTTCGCAGGGGGAAGTTGGTATCATTACCATGTAGGGGGAAGCCAGAGGAAGTGAACAAGCAGTGCCAGTCGTCAGTAGCTCATCAACTGGCATTGTGGTGAAGCTTGGAGATGAGTATCCTTATTCCATTTTCCTCCAAGTGCAACATTCACACTGTAATACACTACCTAAATGCTAAGGGCATCAACACCGTTGCGATTCAACGCAAAATCATTTCAGTTTATGGAGAGAACATAATATCAAGATAGCATGTGACAAAATGGGTACAGAATATATTATGAGACCATAAAGAAATTTTGCAGAGCCATCCAAAACAAATGTCGTGGGATGCTGATGGTGGTAGTCTGTCTCCTTCATGTCAATGCGCTTCCACACACCACTCACACAACACTAAAGTTGTTGACTTCCTTTGATTGGGATGTTTTAAGCCCCCCTCTCACAGCCCTGATTCCGCACCCAGTGACTATCATCTGTTCATGAAATTGAAGGAACACATAGGTGGAAAACACTTTTCTGACAATGACAAGGTGAAAATCAAAGTGATGAACTGGCTGAAAAAGGCGGAGGGAAACTTCTATGACACAGGCATCAAACACTCATCCTACGCATGACAAAATGTATTGAACTGAATGGTGATTATGTGGAAAAAATATTGTAATACCTATGCTACAATCCTTTTAAGTTTTATTAAAATATATTCATTCTTTATATTTAAAAAAAATCTTGCAACCTTACTCTCCGGATATCCCTCGTAGCTTTATTTATATCCATCTTTCTCTCAACTTAAAACATATACAACATGATTTAAATTATATTAAACTTGGAGCCCTCGGTGGCGCAGTAGGTTAAGCCACTGAGCTGCTAAACTTGCTGACCAAAAGGTTGGTGGTTCAGATCTTGAGAGCAGGATGAGCTCCCACTGTTAGCCCCAGCTTCTGCCAACCTAGCAGTTCGAAAACATGCAAATGTGAATAAATACATACCACTCTGACGGGAAGTTAACGGCACTCCATGCAGACATGCTGGCCACATGACCTTGGAGGTGTCTACGGACAATGCCAGCTCTTTGGCTTAGAAATGGAGATGAGCACCAACCCCAAGAGTTGGACACAACTGGACTTAATGTCAGGGGAAAGCCTTTACTTTACTATGAATGGACTCGGTTGTAACTGAGTCTGCTTAGACAAAAAAGCTGTATTCAACAAGTTTGCACACTGTTTTCTCCTGAAATATGTTTCCCTTCTGCCAGAATACACTGCAGCCGGAAGATCACACGCCACCGAGCGACGCTAAAACCAGTCCCCGCCTTTCCCGAGCCAGCTTCCTTTTAGGGCAGATTCTACAGGTAAAAAAAAGAAAGAAAGAAACACGTTGAAATGTTACCTTTTGTCGGCATGCACAGTTTTGGCTGGCTTTCCCTTGCATTAGTCTCACTTTGTCTCTCCTTTTGCAAGTCATGTTTCTCCCATCTGTGCCAACTGCAGGGTTCGTTGGAGCTGTGGAAAGCACTGAAACCACATTTGGGGTTATCAAAAAAGCCAAGTTAGTTGATAGCATATAGTACCAGGGTCTCAAGCTGATAATCCTGCCAGTGGGATGCAGGTGTTGTTGCCTTCTGCACTGCTGTTCTGCCACTTACCCATGGAAGCAATGGCCGGCTTGTTATTTGCTATGTTTTGGCACCACCAAAGTGGCTGGTCAGAGAATGGCACTGCATGCACCAGCTTAGCAGAGGCTGGTGAGGTCCTATTTACACACAGTTGCATCCCTTGAATGCCACAGTGAATTTGTTCCAAGTTGAGTCTGAATTTTGAAGGATCTTTCTAAGATGCCCAAGCCCTGGTTCCCAAAATAGGTTCAGGATTTTAGAAATCAGAAAACCAGAATGAGACGTTAGGAGCGGTTTCTTGACTGTGCACACTGTTTGGCAGTGGCATGGAGTGTCTCAGAGTGTTGGGGTCTTCAGTCTTTGGAAATTGGGTCAGCATCTTTCAGGAGTGCTTTAGTTATATATTCCAGTATAGCAGAGATTTGGGCTAGATGGCCTTTCTGGTCCCTTCTAACTTTAGTTACACTTCTACAATTGACATAAGGAAAGGCGTCTATGGATGGCAGGCTCCTCAGCGTGGAAAATGAAACAGCAGCACCTCCCCATGGCGGAGCTGAGCACAGCCAGATGCCGGAGATGAAAAACTAGAAGTCTTGCCTTTGTTTATGTACTGTTTGTCTTTGTCAATTGTATAACGGCATTGAATGTTTGCCATATATGTACCTGTACTCCGCTTTGAGTCCCCTCAGGGAGATAGAGCAGAATATAAATAAAGTATTGTCGATGTATTGTCGAAGGCATCCATGGCCGGAATCACTGGGTTGTTGTAGGTTTTTCCGGGCTATATGGCCATGTTCTAGAGGCATTTTCTCCTGACGTTTCACCTGCATCTGTGGCAAGCATTCTCAGAGCTAGTGAAGTCTGTTGGAAGTAGGAAAATGGGTTTATATATCTGTGGAATGACCAGGGTGGGACAAAGGACTTTTGTCTGCTGCAATAAATAAAGTTTATTATTATTATTATTATTATTATTATTATTATTGGGTTGTTCTAGGTTTTTTCGGGCTATATGGCCATGTTCTAGAGGCATTCTCTCCTGACGTTTCGTCTGCATCTATGGCAAGCATCCTCAGAGGTCGTGAGGTCAGACCTCACGACCTCTGAGGATGCTTGCCATAGATGCAGGCGAAACGTCAGGAGAGAATGCCTCTAGAACATGGCCATATAGCCTGAAAAAACCTACAACAACCCAGTGATTCCGGCCATGAAAGCCTTCGACAATACAATATCTCAAGAGCTAGAAGTTTGCAATATCTCAAGAGCTAGAAGTCCTTTGACAATACATTATTATTTGAAAGATCACAAGATGAGTCCACAGCAGACATTCTGCTGCCTGTTGAATTGGATCACACGCCTGACCCTTCCCAAGTGTCTAGGACTGTGTGATGTATCGGCGAATAATGCATGCAGATCCCAGTAAGGTGGCCTTTTGCGGCTAGCAGATGGTAATTTTGTCAGCGCCGATTGTGTTTACGTGCAGGCCAAGGTCTTTAGGCACTGCACCCAGTGTGCCAATCACCACTGGGACCACCTTGACTGGCTTGTGCCAGAGTCTTTGCAGTTCCATCTTTAAATCCTCATATCATGTCAGCTTTTCCAGTTATTTCTCTTCAATCCTGCTGTCACTTGGGATTGCAACATCGACAATCCATACTTTGTTTTTTAACACGATTGTGAGGTCAGGAGTGTTGTGCTCCAAAACTCTGTCTGTCTGAATTTGGAAGTCCCAGAGGAGTTTGACGTGTTCATTTTCTGTAACCTTTTCAGGCTTGCAATCCCACCAGTTCCTTGTTGCAGGCAGATAGTGTTTGTGGCACAAGTTCCAATCCATCATAAGAGTAAGGGTGTTATGCCTCTCCTTGTAGTCTGTCTGTGCAATCTTCTTGCAGCAGCTGAAATAATGAACCCCCGGTGGTGCAGTGGGTTAAACCCCTGTGCCGGCAGGACTGAAGACCGACAGGTCGCAGGTTCAAATCCGGGGAGAGGTGGATGAGCTCCCTCTATCAGCTCCAGCTCCTCATACGGGGACATGAGAGAAGCCTCCCACAAGGATAATTAAAACATCAAAAATCATCCGGGCATCCTTGCAGATGACCAATTCTCTCACACCAGAAGCAACTTGCGGTTTCTCAAGTCGCCCCTGACATGACTAAAAAAAAAGCTGAAATAATAATTTATTATTAATAATAATAATTACTACTACTAATAATAATAATAAAAACCAGTGCCAGTAAACATTGTTACCCACTACAATGTGCATTGCATCTCACTGGGTTGTCTACAACTCTTTCCTTTTTGTCAAGATCCATCAAGGATCTGACTGCAGATTTATTATCGTGTACAATGTGAGTCAGGACACAGGCAAACACAGATAGGTCCGAAGTTGTATGCTAAAGGTCATGTTCCAGATCAACAATTGAAATAAATTCAGAAAACCTACAGCAAGTTGCATGATTCAAACAAGCCAAAAGAGGTCACGTCCAAACAGCAGTTGTGTAGTGGGATGGACTCAGGGATTTCTTCCTTCTTGGATGCATTTCCAGTGAGATGGGCTGCTCTCCTTGAAAAGTCCTAGTCTCAAAGCTCCCCTTGACAAGGCCTTTGCCTACTCTCAGTTTGTCAGCAGGTCGGAAAACAAGTACAAGCGAATGAACAGCAACGAACGCGTCCGCATTGTCACCTCGAAAGACACCCGTTCCAGATCAGAGGTCCAGCCGGTGACCAAGGCCATGATTGACAGATTTGAAGGTATGGCATGACATTTCATACTCTGCCTCAGAAGGGCGCAGAAAAATGATCTATGAGCACTAGTGCTGGTCTGGGATTGCTATGAGTAATTGCCACCAAGGGCAATGAGTAGACTGCATTGGCCTCAAATCTTCCCAAATGGTCCATTGAATCAATAGGAATATGAATAAGGGTTTCTTCTATTTCATGCAGCTTACTTCCTTAGGCGATCCCTCGTTGTCCAAGTAGGATTGTCTTCCAAGATTGGTGTACTGGTGGTGGGTGACTGTGGAGCCCTATTCTTGTTTACCTGCAGCAAGGGCATTGGTTTCCAGGTAGAAAGGCGGTCCTGGTCAGGGTTGGCTTGACAAGCCTTCCTCTTAGCACATTTCTCTCTTTTGCCCTTCATTCGTATCTCTTCAAATTCTACAGCACTGCTGGTCACAGCTGACCTCCAGCTGGAGCACTCGAAATATGCACCATTAGACAGCTCAAGACATCTTTTACCCAGTCCTTATATACCTCAAGCTTGCAGATACCTGTTTTCTAGATTGGTCGATATATTTGTCTTTCTTGAGATGATGAAATTGTCTGAAGAATCTAGCCCTCTCTTTGGCCTTTCCTATGCAACCAGGTTTGGGGAAACAGGTGCTAGTTCTGTACCTGAGTACATCTCATAATGATGACAGTGGTGATATGTGAGAGGAAGTCACAGAGAGGAGGGAGCAAGCTTGTTTTTTGCTTCCCTGGAGACTAGGACACGGAACAATGGCTTCAAACTACAAGAAAGAAGATTCCACCTGAACATGAGGAAGAACTTCCTGACTGTGAGAGCCATTCAGCAGTGGAACTCTCTGCCCCAGAGTGTGGTGGAGGCTCCTTCTTTGGAGGCTTTTAAACAGAGGCTGGATGGCCATCTGTCAGGGGTGCTTTGAATGCAATATTCCTGCTTCTTGGCAGAATGGGGTTGGACTGGATGGCCCATGAGGTCTCTTCCAACTCTTTGATTCTATGATTCTATGTGATGATATTGATTATTGTATTTCTTATCTGCCTCTCTTCACAGCATGAGGCAGAGCACAACATAGTGAAAAACACACCATCATGTCTTTTTTCCAGAGTTTGATTCTGTAACGGAGATCAATAAGAGTTTCAGCTTGGTGCCGTATAGCTCGGTGCGCCCCGTCCATTGTGACCGCCGGCGACCCGTCCTCTTCAGCCCCACGATGCTTTCCAAGACCTTCATTCAGAAGCTGCTCAATGCTGGAGGAGCCCTGGAATTCAATTTGTGCAAACCAGGTAAATCTCATCTATAGCCTGCCTGGTCCTAAGAGAACTCACAGCTGTCTTCATTTGGGGCAGGAGTTGAATGTGTGGATTTGTGAAATTCCTGAGTAACAAGAAACCAATGTGCAGTTGATCCACTGCTAAAACCCTCAGTGTGAGAGATGTGGCCTTTGACCTGTGGGGTCCCGCAAAGTTCATTCTACCCCCCCCCCTCAAAAAAAATTTCAGGTTAAAAAAACCTGGTTTACTCATAAATTTTAACTGGTTAACCAAATCCCCATGCTAAGTCTGTGAGACGCAAAAAAATAAGAGTCCCTCCAGAACTGCAAGCACTATCTCAAGCAAATATTGACAGTTTATTGACGCTGTCATTATTTGCAGCAATAGCCGATGTAGTCAAGCAACCAAGTTGGGGGGGGGGGGTGTTGAATGCTCTCATTAAGGAGGCCAGACTTGGTGGAGGTGGTTGACAGGGGCGGAGCTGCAGGCTATTGAAGGCTGCTCTGCCCCCTGCTGTGCTCTTTGCTTCAGCGTGAGCTAAGAGGCAGGTTTCAACCCCCCCCCCTGAAATTTTCAACCCCCCCCCCCCGAAATTTTCAACTCCTCCCAAAAAAGATTTCTGGCTACAGCCCTGGGCCTTCGCACAGTTAAAGTATGGACAGCTGCAGCCATACCTCAAGAAACCGGACTTGGCCATGGTGGCCCATGCCTTAGTTACATCAAGACTGGATTACTGTAATGCACTCTGTGTGGGGCTGCCTTTGAAGATGGCTCAGAAATTGCAATTGGTCCAAAGATCTGCAGCCAGGCTACTAACTGGAGCCAGCTATAGGGAGCACATGATGCTCCTACTAAAGCAGCTCCATTGGCTGCTAATAAATTTCTGGTCCCAATTTAAAGTGCTAGTTATCACCTATAAAGCCCTAACAACTCGGGTCCTGTCTATCTTTGTGACTGCATTCCCTCCTATGAATCATAGAATCATAGAATCAAAGAGTTGGAAGAGACCTCATGGGTCATCCAGTCCAAGCCCATTCTGCCAAGAAGCAGGAATATTGCATTCAAATCACCAACACGGGCTCTCTTCTGGTCCCAAGCATTTTGGATGAAGGATGCCAACCCTCTAATGGTACATTGCCTAAGGAACTCCTATGAAATTCAGGACATCATCATAAGTCAACAGGCAACTTAGAAGCATATACACAGAGAGTCTAACTGGTAGTATTCCTGCATGCTGAAAGACAGGAGACTGCTAATGGCTTCATGCTGGGGAAAGAGTCAGGAGTTGTCCATGATCTCTCTACTCTATGGACTTCCCATCGCTGCTTCTGGAGGACAAAACTATCGTTGGCATGATGCACAGCGAGGCTGTTCCTCCATCGTTATTATGCTCTTTTATGCGTATGCGACGGTAGACGTTGCAGCAGATCTTGCACACTTCGTTGTTGAAGAAGAGCCTGACAGTGCAACGCAGGCTGGCAATTACAGAGACGTCAGTTATTCTCCTATCCTGGCACTTCATATGTTGTTTCTTGAAATAGGTCATGCTCAAGTTCACCAGATTTAACTAGCTGGAGGATAAACATGCCGCCGGCTCCGTTCCCTGCCAGCTAAAGCCTGGGGATTGTAAATCTGAAGATAATAACGGTAGCCATCATTTCTTCTACACCTTTGATGTCCTCTGACCTCTTCAGCCCACTCAGTCCCATCCCTGTCCATCCCGCACTCATTCTTGACTTGGGTTGGATTAAACTTGCCAGATCATGGCGGCAGGATGGACTTAATCTACTTCATTATGGCTAATCTGTTGCTGTAAGTGAATGGTTGGGTCTGGGATCATGAAACAATGGAATAGCATTGAAAGGAAAGGGATTACAAGACATTATAGGTCTTTTAGTGTGAGAATTGATCAGTAGAGTTGCCTTAAGGAGTGGTGGCCTCTCTGCCTATGGAGACCTTTAAACAGAAGTTGGATGGGAGTGCTGTCTTGCCATCTCCATGCCATCTCTATGCAGTCATGCCAGCCACATGATCTTGGAGGTGTCTATGGACAACGCCAGCTCTTCAGCTTAGAAATGGAGATGAGCACCAACCCCCAGAGTCAGATGCAACTAGACTTAATGTCAGGAGAATACCTTTACTGGATGAGAGTGTTGTAGTCGTGGTAAGCATTTGGACTAGATAGTAGGCATAGAATCATAGAATCAAAGAGTGTGCCAAGAAGAACAGACTTGGATCCAAAAAGGGAGCAAAGTCTTACAAACTCCCCTCTCTTCTTGCTTTTCCTCCCTCAACAGCTATTTGCCTTTTAATAAAAATATCAACAACATATCTCAGCTTGGCAAAATTACTTTTTTAGAGTCCAGCTTCACAGCCTCACAGCCAAACATCTTGGTAGCTTTGGGGTTCTGGGAATTATAGTGCAAAAAAAAGTACTTTTCCAAGTTGTGACTGAATAGGTACTTTTATTCCAACATACCTTTTGACTTTTTAAGAGGAAACAAGGCTTGTATAGTGGGCTGGTTTTAATTAAATGCTACAAGAGAGTTGTGCACTAAATACCATTCATTCCAAGAAAAGTGTTATACATTGAATGCACGGAATATTTATTTATTCATCATATTTATATCCCACTCTTCTCACCCTGAAGGGGACTCAGAGCAGCCTTACAATAGGCAACAATTCGATGCCATAAAACATTAAACAGATGTATAGTAAAAAACGGATACATTAAAACATAAGATTTAAAAGCACAAAAATAATTAAACCAATTATTAGCAAGAACCACACAATCTGAAATCTTAATCAAAGAGCCATTCCAGTCATGATTGCAGATATTCCATCTTCACTTAGAATCATAGAGTCAAAGAGTTGGAAGAGACCTCATGGGCCGTCCAGTCCAACCCCATTCTGCCAAGAAGCAGGAATACTGCATTCAAATCACCCCTGACAGATGGCCATCCAGCCCCTGTTTAAAAGCTTCCAAAGAAGGAGCCTCCACCACACTCTGGGGCAGAGAGTTCCACTGCTGAACGGCTCTCACAGTCAGGAAGTTCTTCCTCATGTTCAGATGGAATCTCCTCTCTTGTAGTTTGAAGCCATTGTTCCTTGTCCTAATAAATAATAATAATAATACTTTATTTGTACCCTGCTACCATCTCCCCAAGGGACTCAGTGCGGCTTATATAAGCCCGAGCCCAAACACAACAATACAAGCAATAATCACAACAATACAAGCAATTAAAATAAGAACATAAACAATAAACATATATTGTCGAAGGCTTTCATAGGTTTTTCCGGGCTATATGGCCATGTTCTGGAGGCAATTTTTCTCCTGATGTTTCGCCTGCATCTATGCATCTATGGCAAGCATCCTCAGAGGTAGCTTGCCATACCTACCTCTGAGGATGCTTGCCATAGATGCAGGCGAAACGTCAGGAGAAAAATTGCCTCCAGAACATGGCCATATAGCCCGGAAAAACCTACAACAACCCAATAAACATATAACATTATCAATAAGACAACATACAATTAAAACTGTGGGAAGGCCAAATGTAAAATTAAAATTGGAAATAGTGCTGAAGCATGGACGAAAAGGTGATAGTGGTTTTGTGGAAAGACATACGAGCAGACCTAAAAATGTAAAGTGCTTTGGAGGGACAAAGTGCTATGGGATCATCCTAATCTCCAGGGAAGCAGAAAACAAGCTTGCTCCCCTCCTCCCTGTGGCTTCCTCTCACATATTTATACATGGCTATCATATCTCCTCTCAGCCTTCTCTTCTTCAGGCTAAGCGTGCCCAGCTCCTTAAGCCGCTCCTCATAGGGCTTGTTCTCCAGACCCTTGATCATTTTAGTCGCCCTCCTCTGGACACATTCCAGCTTGTCAATATCTCTCTTGAATTGTGGTGCCCAGAATTGGACACAATATTCCAGGTGTGGTTTAACCAAAGCAGAATAGAGCATGGGGAGCATTACTTTCCTGGACCTATACACTATGCTCCTATTGATGCAGGCCAAAATCCCATTGGCGTTTTTTGCCACCACATCACATTGTTGGCTCATGTTTAACTTGTTGTCCATGAGCAATCCATGGTTCAAAATGGTTCTAAAGTACTTTACAGAACTAAAGTTCTGGTGGTGAAAACTAGGGGACGCTGGTGCTTTGCTTCTACAGTGTTGCTAAAGTTCTGGTGGTGAAAATGTCAGAACTCTAACAAAACTTTCAAGATTTCATTATTATTTCATTATTGACTATTTTTATGACAGAACCAATTAAGAACTGCCATTTATAACAAAATTTTGAAAGTTTTGTTAGAGTTCTGAAATTTTCACCACCAGAACTTTACCAACACTGTAGAAGCAAAGCACTAGCGCCCCCTAGTTTTCACCACCAGAACTTTAGTTTTCTAAAGTACTTTAGAAGCATGGATTGCACATGCCTACTTGATAGCCATGCCAGTTCTAAGATTTTGTGGTTCTATAGGTTGTGAATATCTCTTGTTTATCCACAATTTTCTGCTCTGCAATAGTTGGAGCGTTTGGACCTCTATGGATGTTTCCTTTCTATCTCTCCAGAAGCAAAGCCGTTTTGAGTCCCTCCACGGAGGTAGAGAAGAATGGGATATAAAAGTTCTAAATTTTTATTTATTTTTTTTTGGTCATGTCAGAGCAGCCAGTCGATTATATTACATTTCTAACAGAACAAAGCAAACAAACAGAAAAATCCACAACTTGTGAGTTTGGTAGCTGGTTAAATGTCCTTTGACCAGTATCTGGCCACTTGGAGTGCTTCCGGTGTTGCTGCAAGAAGGTCCTCCATTGTGCATGTGGCAGGGCTCAGGTTGCATTGCAGCAGGTGGTCAGTGGTTTGCTCTTCTCCACACTCGCATGTTGAGGATTCTACTTTGTAGCCCCATTTCTGAAGGTTGGCTCTGCATCTCGTGGTGCCAGAGCGCAGTCTGTTCAGCGCCTTCCAAGTCGCCCCGTCTTCTGTGTGCCCAGGGGGGAGTCTCTCATTTGGTATCAGCCATTGGTTGAGGTTCTGGGTTTGAGCCTGCCACTTTTGGACTCTCGCTTGCTGAGGTGTTCCAGCGAGTGTCTCTGTAGATCTTAGAAAACTATGTCTAGATTTAAGTCGTTGGCGTGCTGGCTGATACCCAAACAGGGGATGAGCTGGAGATGTCTCTGCCTTGGTCCTTTCACTATTGGCTGCTACTTCCTGGTGGATGTCAGGTGGTGCAATACCGGATAAGCAGTGTAATTTCTCCCGTGGTGTAGGGCGCAGACACCCCGTGATAATGCGGCATGTCTCATTAAGAGCCACATCCACTGTTTTAGTGTGGTGAGATGTGTTCCACACTGGGCATGCATAATCAGCAGCAGAGTAGCATAGCGCAAGGGCAGATGTCTTCACTGTGTCTGGTTGTGATCCCCAGGTTGTGCCAGTCAGCTTTCGTATGATATTGTTTCTAGCACCCACTTTTTGCTTGATGTTCAGGCAGTGCTTCTTGTAGGTCAGAGCACGGTCCAGAGTGACTCCCAGGTATTTGGGTGTGCTGCAATGCTCCAGTGGGATTCCTTCCCAGGTGATCCTCAGAGCTCGGGATGCTTCTCTGTTCTTGAGATGAAAGGCACATGTCTGTGTTTTAGATGGATTAGGGATCAGCTGGTTTTCCCTGTAGTAGGCAGTGAGAGCACCTAGAGCTTCGGAGAGCTTCTGTTCTACCATCTCAAAGCTCCCTGCTTGAGCAGTAATGGCACGATCATCAGCATAGATGAAACTCTCTGTCCCTTCTGGCAGTGGCTGGTCATTTGTGTAGATAAAGTTCTAAATAAAACACCACAATTCAATTTGTGTAGATAAAGTTCTAAATAAAACAAATAAATTCAAACACTGTAACAGCAAAAGGCAGGAGTACGTGATAGCTTCCATCCACTGGGATGAATTCCCTCAAGGTTTTATTTCAAACGTCTAATAAGCTATCCAAAGTGATGAACTCTATCCCCATAAATAGTTTAAGCACCTTGGATAGATCCTTTAAAGCTCACACTAAAAGCAAACCTCTTTTCTTTCTGTGTGTTTGATTTAGTGTTGACTTGCCTTCCTTATTTGATGGACCTTCTCCAAAAGACGGTTGAGGGCCTGTCCGTGTTTGTACAGCACACATGGTTGTCAACCTTGTATATATATTTTTCTTGTCTTCTTTTCCAGACATCATAACAAAGGAAGAATTCTTAAGGAGACACAAGTCGGAAACAATAATATATTCCCGAGAAAGGAATCCGCACACCTATGAATGCATTTTCCCTGCCAATATTGAGGCTGTTGCTGCCAAGGTAACTGGAGTTATCCTGCCAAGATCTATAGTTTCATAAACTGGCGCCCCTTTATATGAAATGGCAAAATCAAGATGTTATTTTTTTGATATTTTAAGGAGGGGACTTGTTACAAATATTACCGTACAAATATTACCATATCCTTTCTCCCTTTTTAAACTTCCAAAACTTTTTAAATGCATCCTCTTTCCCTAAGAACAATACCAAGGATCAGGTTCCTATTTTCTTCCACATCAAAAACTGATGCCTGCAAATGTATCATGACTCCAAAATCACACTCCTTTCTCTTCCCTTGAGAAAAGGAGCAAGTGACCAGATGGCGTTCCATTGCACATCTGCCACTCCCAAAGGTACACCATCTCTCTCCTTCCCATTGAGAAGAGCTGGAGGTGGGCCAGACTCCTCTGGTCTGCCACAATTTTGGAATATAAGATGGTCTCTTATATAGCAATATTTCTTGCTGATATTGTTCCAAAGTTGTAAATGAAGGACAGATGTTTTTCCAGCCTGAAACATCCTGGCTTCGTCTCAGTTCCTGGCAGATGTTGACTCTCCTTACTTGGTGTTGGTAAACGTAAGGAGCCTTGTGTTGACTTCCTTCTTAATGTAAGGAACCTTGTAAACATTTCCTTAACTTAAAGAGCCATTGTTGTTTTCCCCCAAAAGTTCAACAGTTAATCATTGTCACAGCTCTAATCAGCAACTTTAATTATATGTCATGAATTCTTCATCTCCTTCTTGTAGTTTCCCAGGCCTCATTTCTTAGGATGGTATCTCTATACCAGGGGTCCTCAAACTTTTTAAAGAGAGGACCAAGTCACAGTCCCTCAAATTGTTGGAGGGCTGGATTATAATTTGAAAAAAAAAATGAATGAATTCCTATGTACATTGCACATATCTTATTTATAGTGCAAAAAACACTTAAAACAATACAATAATTAAAATGAAGAACAATTTTAACAAATATAAACTTATTAGTGTTTCAGTGGGAAGTGTGGGCCTGCTTTTGGCTGGTGAGATAGGATTGTTGTTGTGTGCTTTCAAGTCGTTTCAGACTTAGGTTGACCCTGAGCAAGGGCCGGGTAAATGACCTTGGAGGGCCATATCCGGCCCCCGGGCCTTAGTTTGAGGACCCCTGGTCTAGAGGCATTCTCTCCTGACGTTTCGCCTGCATCTATGGCAAGCATCCTCAGAGCGACTCTGAGCGAGGGCTGGGTAAATTACCTTGGAGGGCCGTATCCAGCCCTCAGGCCTTTTTTTCTTTCCCTTCCCCTCTTTCTTTTCTTTTCTTTTCTTTTCTTTCTTTCTTTCTTTCTTTTCTCCCCTTCCCTCGCTCTTTCTTCCCTTTTTTCTGTATTGTCATTTAGCTTTTCGTCATTTAGCTTTTTGGGGCTTTTTAAGTCCCTTCTGTTGTGCTTTTTAGTGTTTTTATGGGTGAAGGACATACATTGGGTTGTTAGGTGCATTGTGTCCAAATTTGGTGTCAATTCATCCAGTGGTTTTTGAGTTCTGTTAATCCCACAAACAAACATTACATTTTTATTTATATAGATGGGTCACTCCTCCTCTTCCATTGCATCTTGTTGTTATTGCAATTCTCATTCAGTTAGTCCAATTATCCCTCCATTTCATTCTCTCGATTTCCATGCAATGTAGAGGGGATGGGAAACTGTTTGGATTGTATATCCATCCATCTATCTATCTAAGGAGCTTTACCCGAGCTGTGGAAAGAGACAGTGATGTACAGAACAAAGATGCTAATGTCAAGCCCAAACAGATGGCATCAAATGTGGAAGGCTTGTTATGCAGCAGGGAAAAGACAAGTAGAAGAAGTTTTTCTCCCCCTTTGAGAAGTAATTACAGAACATGTTGCATTTGAACAAACAAGGTTCAATTACGTGCTTATGTTTTGCACATGCTACCTTCATTTCGACATAATCCCCATCTTTAGATCCGTTAATTTCTCTTTCGGGAAGGGGGCCATTAGAGCGAATTAACGAACAAATGCAGCAGGCAAGATTTGACTTGCTTGGTTGACTCTGCGTTGGGCAGTGAGACGCCAGGCTAAGACAGTGTTGGTACTTTGAGGATGCTTTATCGGTATGGTAGCATGCGCCTAATGCTCCTCAGAGGTGTTGGCCTACAAAGGTGAGCTGCAAGCTGATTAGAATAGGATGACTGTACTAGCAAATTTCAGCAGCAAACTGTTGGCGCAGAGTTTCAGCAATTAGGTTATTTATTTATTTACATCACTAGCCATACCCTGCCACGCATTACTGTGGCCCAGTCTGGTGATCTGAAAAATAAAGTAATGAGAAAGTGTTGGTTTCTAATATATGTAATTTCTTTCTTGCTGTTTCTTTGTAAGTATTGATGTGGAGATTGTCTGGTTTGCCTCCTCTGGAACATGCAACATATAATTGTCCTTTTTTAGGGGTCTCTTTCACATCTATGATACTATATCTGTGTGTGTGTGAATCATATCTATCTCTCTATATCTGTGGCTGGATGGCTCTTTGTCAGGAGGGCTTTGATTACATTTTCTTGCCCTGGTGAAGGGAGTTGGACTGGATGGTCTTAAGTATTTTCTGTTGGCCATGGTTGTTCTGTGTGGGAAGTTTGCCCCAATTCTGTCGTTGGTGGGGTTCAGAATGCGCTTTGATTTTTGGTGAACTATAAATCTCAGTAACTACAACTCCCAAATGTCAAGGTGTATTTTCCCCAAACTCCATCTGTGTTCCTATTTGGGCATATGGAATATTCGTGCCAAGTTTGGTCCAGATCCATCATTGTTTGAGTCCACAATGCTCTCTGCATGTAGGTGAACTACAATTCCCAAACTCAAGGTCAATGCCCACCAAACCCTTCTGGTGTTTTCTGTTGGTCATGGGAGTCCTGTGTGCCATGTTTGGTTGATTCCATCATTGGTGGAGCTCAGAATGCTCTTTGATTGTAGGAGAACTATAAATCCCAGCAACTACAAGTCCAAAATGACAAAATCATTATTTTTTTTAGTGATGGTCACTCCTTGGGTTAGTAGGTGTCTTGTGGCCAAATTTGGCACCAATGCATCCAGTGGTTTTTGAGTTCTGTTAATCCCACGAATGGACATTACATTTTTATTTATATAGATTTCTATTTCACCCATTTCAGCTCAAAGGCAACTCATGGCGGCGTACAGACCGGCAACAATTAGATGCCAGATATAAATACATACATATTATGTATATTAATCGCATCATAAATACATATAAAAACCATAGAAGCAATAAAAACTATAAGAATCTATAAAAACAATGTATTCCAGTTCGATTCCTCATCTGTTTGCATCGTCTTGGCCGTTCCGTGTTCATATTCCAATGTGGGTTTATCTGGTCACACTGAAGTTCCAAACGCCAGGTTTTCACTCTTTTCTGAAAGGTCAGGAGAGAGGGGAACGATCTAATATCCCTGGGCAGGGAGTTCCACAGCCGAGGGGCCACCACTGAGAAGGCCCTGTCTCTCGTCCCCGCCAGGTGCACCTGTGAGCAGGGTCTCCCCAGATGATCTTAACTTCCAAGAACAGTGGTTCTCAACCTTCCTAATCACAGTGGAGGAGGGCTTTTGGTGGGAGGAAGTAAAGGATAGGCAGAGAGATCTTCAGATCTTCAGATGATTCCTGAGACCATCTTTATAAATAAAAATGTAATGTTTGGGTTCTTGTAGGTTTTTTGGGCTATATGGCCTTGTTCTAGAAGCATTCTCTCCTGACGTTTCGCCTGCATCTATGCAAGCATCCTCAGAGGTTGTGAGGTCTGAGGATGCTTGCCATAGATGCAGGCAAAATGTCAGGAGAGAATGCTTCTAGAACATGGCCATGTAGCCCAAGAAACCTACAACAACCCAGTGATTCCAGCCATGAAAGCCTTTGACAATGTAATGTTTAATGTATTGTCGTAGGCTTTCATGACCAGAATCACTGAGTTGTTGTAGGTTTTTTCGGGCTATATGGCCATGGTTTAGAGGCATTCTCTCCTGACGTTTCGCCTGCATCTATGGCAAGCATCCTCAGAGGTAGTGAGGTTAACATAACTCAAAAACCACTGGACGAATTGACACCAAATTTGGACACAATACACCTCTCAGGCCAATGAGTGACCATCACTCATAAAAACACTGAAAAACACAGCAAAAGGGACTTAAAAGGCCAAAGCCCCCCCCCCCAAAAAACCAATACAATGCATGCGCAAAACTACATATATACACACACAAACACACATGTGTACACAAATATATACACACACAAAACACATATACACAGACTGGGCCACCGCAACGCGTGGCAGAGGACGTCTGGTCAGAAATATATGTTTTCTGATGGTCTTTGGCGACCGCTCTGAAACCCCCTTGAGACCCCCCCCCCCAGGGGTCCCAACCCCCAGGTTGAGAAACTTTGTCTTATAGAGTAATGGCTTAGTCAATGGGAGGCAACCTATATCTCTCCAAAATCCATTGCTTTAAATGTCAGGACTATAATTCCAGTTGTCCCTGGCCATTGGCCGTTGACTGTAGATGACGTTGATGTTGATCTCCAATATCCATAGAGTTCAAAAGTTTTCCAGCCTAAGTCACAAGACTGATAGAAATGATGGCTTTGGATAGATGTAGCTGCAGGTAGAACATCTCCAACCTTAAGAAGAAACAAATGATGATGGGTTGAGCGGCAGAAGATGCTTAGAGATGAGGGTTGGAGAAGTGAGGTTACATTTGGAAACTGGGACAAAAGGACACAAGGAACAAAGCTTTGGGGAGCGCTTTGCGCATAAGGGCATCAGATATACCTTTACTTTCCGATATGAAGTCATTTCACCAGGTGCGAGCTCATTTGCCTAATCCTGCTTGAGACTGTGTGCTTACAAATCCCAAGGTGTACTTACGCAAGTCCTTTCCCTGACTCCGTATTTACAGAACAAACATTGTCTGCTTGAAGTTGGCATCGGCTGCACAAAGGATTTAATCAAAGCCAAGATATATCCCATCGTTCTTTTTATCAGAGTCTCCGAAAAAAACATCAAGAAGTTCAGGTGCGTTGAATGCTTTCATGACTTTGTTGCATGCTGCTCACCTTATGTTATTAAGAATAGGAAGCAAGGCATATTACCCACATCTTCCTCCTGTGTATTATAGCCTTTTTATACCTGGTACTGTTCTATCCCATGACGTTTTCCTTCCTTCCCTTGGACTTGATGCTGATCAGGGATATACAAATCCAGCAGTCACTGTAAACGTTGGCCTGAATTGAACTGAAGAGTTTGGAGAGGGTTTGACCTTGTCTTCCTCTGAGAGATTGCAACTTCCATCCAGGGGGGTTCCAAGTTTATGCCTGAAACTACAATTCTCATTTCCCTGGGTTGCTATGAGTTTTCCATGTTCCAGAAGCATTCTCTCCTGACATTTCGCCCACATCTGTGACAGGGATCCTTAGAGGTTGTGAGGGCTGTTAGAAACTAGGCAAGTGGGGTTTATATATCTGTGGAATGTCTGGGGTATCAGAAAGAACTTTTGTATTGATGTTTTTGATGTTAACTAATTGATATTACTCTTTTAAATGATTAATGATTTTGTACTGTGTTGTTGATACTGGTTGTTAACCGCTCTGAGTCGCCTGATGGCTGAGAAGAGCGGTATACAAGTGAAGTAAATAAATAAATAATAATAAATTTTGTCTGCTTGAGACACGTGGTAATGTTGCAAATGGCCACCTTGATTAGGACTGAATAGCCTTGCAGCTTCAAAGCCTAGCTGCTTCCTGCCTGGGGGAATCATTTGTTTGGAGGTGTTAGTTTGCCCACATCTATGGCAGGCATCCTCTGAGATTTTGCCCACATCTATGGCAGATATGGGCAAAACCTCCAAGGATGCCTGCTATAGATGTGGGTGAAATGTAAGGAGAGAATGCTTCTGGAACATGGCCAGACAGCCTGGAAAACTCACAGCAACCCAGTAATTCCAAACATGAAAGCCTTCGACAACCAGGGGCGGCTGAAGCAATGGGTAAGATACGCATTTGCATATAGCGCAAATCATTGAGGGTGCTCTTGAGGCACCCCCACACACTCACAGCAGGTGTGAGAGAGAGGCAGGATTCTTGTGGGTCCCTTGCTGGGGATTGGTCTGGGGGGGGGGGGGCGCCAAAATACTGTTTGCTTACACTTGAAAATTACCTAGGGTCGGCCCTGTCGACAACATGTCATCGTCACCATCATCATTAATGTGGAGGACAGGCTATACTTGAAAATCTTAAGTCTATGACTTGGCAGCCTTTCCTATGACAACTGACTGCAAATTGTGACTATTTAGTGCCGACGTCCTGCATATGCTTACATTATTACCATTTGACTAGAATGCAAAGGAGTGCAGTGTCACGTATCCTTCAGTTCATTATAAGCCGCATCTTTTCCCTCTGAAGTCCTCTTCTTGCTCAAAAGCAGAGGAGAGATTCTGTTTAGATGTGGCCCCTTGAGGTTTCACCTCCTCGTGATCTCATCTATTTTTCATCCAAATCCCGGGCACTTATTATACCTCCGAACTGAGCAAAGGCCCCCAAAGCCTGGTTTCCAAACCTTCGCAGCGATTCCTTTAAATAGCAACAAAGGTGACAGGCAAAAGCTTCGATCGACGGAGCCAACGATAAGTCAAGTCAAGAGAGAGAACTCTCAGGAAAGCGCAATGTCTTTTTTTATTATTATTTTGTGCAAAATGAATTATTGAAACGTGCCAAAATCCGGAGCCGATCCCAAAGTGAGCTGAAAAGAATTCATGCATTGTTCATTTATTATGTGTTCGTTTTAATTTTTTTTTTAAGTTCCATTATGAAGCTTTAGATCAAATTGTCTTAAGGCTTCAAAGCTGAGATCGTGAAGCAACTGTGGTCAAAAAGAGCATGAGTAAAGACTTAAATGAGGATGTACACAGAACCAAAATATGGAGGGTAAAGAAAAGAAAAAAGAGGGTAATCTAAAATATAAAATGAAGGAAACACTAAAATCAGGGCATTAAATAAAGAGCAACACTCAAAAAGCAGGGGAATTCCAGACAAGAATCAATCAAGGCCAGCAAACACCTCCCAACAAAGGATTCCTCCAGGGAGTAACCAGCCAGGCTTTGAAGCTGCAAGGCCATTACTGATCTTATGAGTGTGTGTGTGTGTGCATGTGTATAATGTATATGTATATACATTATACATGGTATATATATACACACACACGGTGTGTGTGTGTGTGAGTGTGTGTGTGTGTTCCCTATATACACACACACACACACACACACACACACACAGAGTATGTGTGTGTGGTAAAGGTAAAGGTTTTCCCTGACATTAAGTGTAGTTGAGTCAGACTCTGGGGGGTGGTGCTCATCTCCATTTCCGGCGTTGTCCATAGACACCTCCAAGGTCATGTGGCCGGCATTTATTATTATTTTATTTATTTACAATTAGACTTACTGTCAGGGGAAAACCTTTACCATAGATACAGATATAGATATAGATAGATAAATAGATATAGATAGATTGTGTGTGTATTGTGTATAAAGGTTTCCCCTGACATTAAGTCTAGTCGAGTCAGACTCTGGGGGGTGGTGCTCATCTCCATTTCCGGCGTTGTCCGTAGACACCTCAAGGTCATGTGGCCGGCATTTATTATTATTTTATTTATTTACAATTAGACTTACTGTCAGGGGAAAACCTTTACCATAGATACAGATATAGATATAGATAGATAAATAGATATAGATAGATTGTGTGTGTATTGTGTATAAAGGTTTCCCCTGACATTAAGTCTAGTCGAGTCAGACTCTGGGGGGTGGTGCTCATCTCCATTTCCGACGTTGTCCGTAGACACCTCAAGGTCATGTGGCCGGCATTTATTATTATTTTATTTATTTACGATATTTCTATGCCGCTTTTCTCAGCCTGAAGGCATGACTGCATGGAGTGCTGTTACGTACCTATTGATCTACTCACATTTGCATGTTTTCAAACTGCTAGATTGACAAAAGCTGGGACTAACAGCTGGAGCTCATTGTGGATTCGAACCACCAACCTTCATATATAATATGAAACCCTCAGTTTGCTAGTAAAACTGAATTCCTGTGTCGCGAAATGATGCATATGGAATATGTATTGTCGAAGGCTTTCGTGGCTGGAATCACTAGGTTCTTGTGGGTTTTTTCGGGCTATAGAGCCATGTTCTAGAGGCATTTCTCCTGACGTTTCGCCTGCATCTATGGCAAGCATCCTCAGAGGTAGTGAGGATGCTTGCCATAGATGCAGGCGAAACTACCTCTGAGGATGCTTGCCATAGATGCAGGCGAAACGTCAGGAGAGAATGCCTCTAGAACATGGCCATACAGCCCGAAAAAACCCACAAGAACCATATGGAATATGTGTGCCACCAACATAAGAAGGATAAAGGAAAAAATTCCAAACTTTGTTTATACAGTAAACCTCATATGAAACCTATATGTATAATATAGCATATAATATGTGTATGTATGCAGTACATATAGATATATTGTATGAAACTAGAAAAACTGAATTGCAAAAGGATGCATGTGGAATAAGTGTGCCACCAACATGAAATGTGAGGAGTCCCCGATGGCGCAGTGGGTTAAATCCAGGGGAGTGTGGATGAGCTCCCTCTATCAGCTCCAGCTCCTCCTGTGGGGACATGAGAGAAGCCTGTTGCGATTTATACGAAAGCTAACCCAGAAATTATGCAGTCCTGTCCAGACTTCCCAGCCCTTTGTTCATCCACAAAGAGTAAATATGAATCAAGTAAATGGGAAAAACAACATTTACTCTTAAGTAAATAAGCAGCTTCACAAAAATATCCAATTTTGAAAAATAACTCAGTCTATTTGCAGAAATAAAACTCACACAAAGTCCTATGCATTAAATCCATGCATCTTCTTCTTCCTCAATGGTGCAAGGAGACAAGTCTTGAAGTTAGTGGTTCAGTAAGTCCCAAAATCCACCAGAAACACTCCTCGTGTTATACTCCATTCAGGGAGTGGTTCAAGATTAATTGCTTCAATTATCCAGGTGTTTTTCCTTAACACACACACACAGGAGACGATCCTTACAAAAACTTAGACATATACATGCATATACTGTAACAAAGCCTTCCACAAGGATGGTAAAAACATCAAAACATCCAGGCGTCCCCTCGGCAACATCCTTGCAGACTGCCAATTCTCTCACACCAGAAGCGACTTGCAGTTTCTCAAGTTGCTCCTGACACGACGAAAACAAAACAAATCATGAAACGCTTGGAAAGCTCTGGCCTAGAAGGCTAAGAAGCAACCAGAAGGCAGTAACAAGTCCAGATTTTATTTTTTCAAAGCTCATCCAGAAGGGAGAGAAGTCTCTGGAATTCACATGGATATGTGAAGCAATGGATGATAGTGAACCCCATTGAAATGAAGGACTTTGCCCCCAAATATGCATAGAGTTGTGTTAGAGGACCTAGAAAATGCCTAAAGAGGACATCTTTTGACAGATGTGGAAAAATGAAACTCAAGGAAGAGAGAGAGAAGGAGAGAGAACATGCATGTATAAGGACTATATTTAGGTTTACATTCTCCAAAATAACACTAATAATACGTTTGTCATGCAAAGAAGACCTGCAAGCCACTCTAAACACCTTTGCAGAAGCATACGAGAAGCTTGGCTTGTCATTAAACATCGAGAAAACCAAAGTGCTCTTCCAGCAGTCACCGGCTAATCCCTCCCCAATGCCAGAAATACAACTTAATGATGTAACATTAGAAAATGTTGACCATTTCCGCTCCCTTGGCAGCCACCTCTCCACCAAAGTCAACATTGACACCAAAATTCAACACCGCCTGAGCTCTGTGTGTGCAGCATTTTTCCGAATGAAGCACAGAGTGTTTGAGGACCAGGATATCCGTAAGGATACCAAGGTGCTTGTTTATAAAGCTATTGTCCTCCCAACCCTGCTATAAGCCTGCGAGACGTGGACAGTCTACAGACATCACATGCAACTCCTGGAACGATTCCATCAGCGCTGCCTCTGGAAAATCCTACAAATTTCTTGGGAAGACAGGCGGGCAAATGTCAGCGTGCTGGAAGAAGCAAAGACCACCAGCACTGAAGCGATGGTCCTCCACCATCAACTCCGCTGGACTGGCCATATTGTCCGGATGCCCGACCACCGTCTCCCAAAGCAGTTGCTCTACTCCGAACTCAAGAATAGAAAACGGAATAGAAAACCAAAGGACAAGAGGGATCCTCTAACCTCTGCAGGAGTCTACCGTGTACCATGCAACTGTGGACAAGTCTACAGAGGGACCACCAAACGCAGCATTGCCCAAACACGAATCAAGGAACATGAAAGGCACTGCAGACTACTCCAACCAGAGAAATCAGCCATAGCAGAGCACCTGATGAACCAACCTGGACACAGCATATTATTTGAGAACACAGAAATGCTGGACCACTCTCACAACCACCATGTCAGACTACACAGAGAAGCCATTGAAATCCACAAGCATGTGGACAATTTCAACAGAAAGGAGGAAACCATGAAGATGAACAAAATCTGGCTACCAGTATTAAAAAACTCAAAAATTACAACAGCAAAACAACAGAGGGGAAACAAACAGGCACAAAAAAAATCACTCTCAACAAAAGATTCCCCCCAGGCACTTCCAAGCCATTGAATGCTAATCAAGGTGATCAGCTGAAACATTCACACTTAGCCCCAGCAGACAGGGGTCTTTTGTCTCACCCTGGTCATTCCACAGATATATAAACCCATTTTTCCTACTTCCAATAGACCTCACCACCTCTGAGGATGCTTGCCATAGATGCAGGCGAAACGTCAGGAGAAAAATTGCCTCCAGAACATGGCCATATAGCCCGGAAAAACCTACAACAACCCAGAAAACGGAAGGTTGGAGGACAGTAAAAGAGATTTAAAGATGGGCTCAAAGCTAAAAAATTCTGGCATAGACACTGAGAACTGGGAAGCCCTGGCCCTTGAGCGCTCCAGCTGGAGGTCAGCTGTGACCAGCAGTGCTGCATAATTTGAAGAGGCACAAATGGAGGGCGAAAGAGAGAAACGTGCCAAGAGGAAGGCGTGTCAAGCCAACCCCGACCGAGACCGCCTTCTACCTGGAAACCGATGCCCTTACTGTGGGAGAAGATGCAGATCAAGAATAGGGCTCCACAGTCACCTCCGTACCCACCCCCAGGTTACCATCATCCTTGGACTACGTGGGATCGCCTAAGTAAAGCATGCAAAGTTGTGTCACTCCTGCACGGGTATAACAGCAAAGGTGACCTGCAAACCACTGTTTTTGCAAACAGATGGAAGACAGTATGGAAGATGACAATGAAAACAAGCCTAAATATAAGCTGAATAGGAAATCAATAGAAAATTATTACTTCATGGTGTGATTCCCCATGGAAGATTGAAAGGGTGCCCCACTGATCTGAAAGTAAATGCAGGAGAGTCGTAAACATCAACCCAGCAGCCGTGATCCTGTCTTTGGTAACTAAAACATAAAGGATTAACAAACGGTCAATTATTTCACTTGAGTCGGAGCAGGAAGTGATCTTTCAATTTGCATTAATCACGTTGAAGCAACAACAGAAGGTTATTCATTGGTGGTGGCAAAAATATTGCCTGGAAAACAAATGCAGACTAACTTAATTGTCCACTACATATTGCAGCTTATAAAAAATGAATTTTGGCTGGGGGAGCCTCCGTATAAGAACTATATTTCAGAAAGGTATTTTGAGTCATCCAGATATATTAAGATGCTGGGAGGAGAGCGCATTGGATTTTCCAGCAGCGCTAAATACCGTCTTCTGGTGTGATTGTTCAACAGATCTGTATGGAATCGAAGAAATGCTATTAATGGGCCGAGGTTTTAATTTAAATGTATTGCTAGTAGTATTTTGTCAGGCCGCCTCCCAGTTAAATTATTGGCCCTAAGTCAGAGAGAGTTAATTGCACTTAAGTCCAGTTGAAATTAATGGGACTTAAATGAGTTCATACTTCCTTGTCTCATTTCATTTCAGTGGCGCTCGGAGTTTGACTAACTCTCTTGGCACTAAAACCATTTAGTTTCAATGTAAAACATGATTGGGAAAGGGTGAAGAGGTGGCTCCGCACACCTACAGTGAGGAGATTCCAACTGAACATGAGGAAGAACTTCCTGACTGTGAGAGCCGTTCAGCAGTGGAACTCTCTGCCCCAGAGTGTGGTGGAGGCTCCTTCTTTGGAAGCTTTTAAACAGAGGCTGGATGGCCATCTGTCAGGGGTGATTTGAATGCAATATTCCTGCTTCTTGGCAGAATGGGGTTAGACTGGATGGCCCATGAGGTCTCTTCCAACTCTTTGATTCTATGATTCTATGATTCTTAAAGCAGACCTGGATATATACACCACACACACACACACACACACACACACATGGTGGTGCAATGGGTTAAAGAGCTGAGATGCTGAACTTACAGACCAAAAGGTTGCAAGTTCGA